>PVKE010002840.1:0-78028 GCA_004027555.1 Craseonycteris thonglongyai
GTAACTATGTGAATCCACAGTAACTAGAGTAGAAACTATAATTCATTCTTATATATTCTGCCATAACAAGTTTCATTCAGTACGTAATGTTTTCAAACAAAAGAAACAAAATTTTAATCTAATTTAACATATTTTCTTGCAATTTTTTAATATAATTTTTAGTTAACTAAAATATGTATTTGTTTGATTGGGTAATTTTCACCTGAATTGTTATTTAATATATTCAGGTGCCACCGACATTATTATGGAAGTCACGTATGTTTCCTTGAGTAATGATTTAAAACAAATAATAGACTATGACTTAAAAATTAGATATAAGATAGCTCAGTTAAATGTTTGTTTTTACAATTTTAAATTTGTCCGTTTATTAAATTAAAAGGCGTGCTACTGTAAATTACATTAACTTCAAATAACCATTAGAAAATCCTGTAAATAAGATGTTTATATGACCAACTTTTAGAAATTCATTGTTGAATACAAATCAGTGTGTAAATTTACCATAGTGATTACTTAGATATTTCAAAGTGAGTCATATAATTAATCAAATTGAAAAGCATAAGTATCCTATTGTAACAATATCCCCATAAAGAACAATTTCCATTGCTGTCAAACCCCCTCAATATTTGATGAAGTAATTTTACCCCCTTCTTTCAAAAGACATTTTCTTTTATTATGTATTCTCAGACACTTTAACTAAAAACCCAAATCTGAATATTTCAATAAGGTTATTTTATTATTCAGTAGATTCATGGAAATTTTACTAGGATGACAGAGGAAATTCCACACCATTCTGTCTCCACTAATACAGGTACAAGGCTGCAGCTGGCAATATTACTAGGATTAGCATAGTATGATGAAATATTTAAAGGAAAATTTTTTCTAAAACCTAATAAATCAAATGACTGCCAAATGTCATTAAAGTGATGGTCTTTGACTTGAGTATGCTTTTCATATTCAAATTTGAAAAGAAAGGGATGAAAGCCTGGAAAGGTTACTCGGTTTCAACTAATAACCTCAAGCCCTCTCCGTTCACGTGCATAAAAAATGAAGGTGGTTCTATTGTCTAATCTCACTTCAGAAAAGCCCTGCTCTGCTTGTTGAAGACTCACATGGTAAAGAAAATATTTTAAATCACAGTATTTTTTCCCCCCTTAAAATCTATTGCGGTGGTCAAAATACTGCACACACATCCATTTTATATTTCTGGTTCAAATGCCGCCCTGCATAGTTCAGTTGTTTACATAACTTGTAATTTGACAAACTTGGAATTGTTACAACAATACATCTTATAGAATGTTCTTGCTTCCCCACAAAAGAAATTTAAAAAACAAAACAAAAACAGCTATAAAAAAGCAAAAGAGGTATACATGGTTACTTCTACATTGTGAAGATGGGAATTTAAAATTGTTTATCACAGAACCCAATGAAGAAAAAAATGAACTTTTAAATAGCAAAGGACTGAAATTTATTTAAGTGGGTATTTTATTAATAATGTATTAACTGTAAAATCCCCAAATGAAAACTTGCATTATCAGAATGGATTTCGGCTGTCAAATAAGATGATACACTAAAATAGAATTCCAAGTGAAAGTGGATACTTGGATCGCAGCCCAACCCACCAACCCACCCACCCACCAAAACCAAAACCAAAACCAAAACCAAGAAAACCCTTTGCTATCCAAAGAAATAAAAGAGCTTTAAAGTTCTTTTTATGACACCTATCTTTGTTCTGGTTTGGTGTTGTTTTTTTTTTAAATACCACCCCTCAGCCTCATTACCTTTATCATATGTCCTTTTTAAGTCTCTAATATTACTGACAGAAGTTATTATCATTTCTTTGTTCCTTTGATGCTACATGAATCAACTTAAAATAAATCCCAAAGGGATAAGTTCCAAATAGTATATATCTAGGGAAGCGTGCTCTGAATAAAGTATTTTCTAAACACTATAAATTGTGGCCAATGATTCTAGCCAACTTATTTTTCAACATTGGAACAATTCTGGTTGCATTTATGCCCCTGAGAATGAAAAGTTCAACTAGATTATATATGAAAAATTTGGAAGATTAAGAAGCACATCAGCTGCATAACAGACAATTCCAACTTGGTGATGCACTAGTCCCCCCCCCCCGCCCCGCCCCCATCTCATTCCTCCTCTGACATTTCCCACCTCACATGATGAGACCATCATCCACCTGGTCACCTACAAGTAACTACAATGCCTGGGAGTCATTCTTGCCATTTCCATTTTTCATACCCACCATATCCTATTAGCTCAACATTCCTGTTCATTGTACTTCCAAAATATCCCAATGATTCATTGAATTATTGAAAACTTATGACATTTAAACATTCTGTCAGCTGTTGCGGATATAAAGACAAAATGGGATGTGGTTTCTTTTCTCAGTTTTATTTCCAGAAAAGCTTCTTTAGGTTCTCAACTAGTCTGAGGGAGGAACTAATATAGCAGCTTCCTCATATTAGAAAGTTGAAGTTTGATAGATAAGGAGGGAGAAAAACGGAGGAATCCTAAAAGGTTTGTGGATGGTAAAACTGCCAGAGGACAGACAGACAGTACAAGGCTATGAGCGCAGTGACACAGGGACGACTGTTTTGCTTACTGCATCACTGGTGTGGGATGCAGTAGACACTCAGGCAATGAGTGGATCTATGCTTATGGTTGAACGAGAAGTGAGGCACTCCTGGCCCTAAACCCTTGCTTGTAGCCTCAACCATTCTTCTGGTGGAAGAATTCTCTCCCTACAAAAACCGACCAGCATCACCTTTCTGTTATCCTACAGTCTAGCAGTTGCCCCAGATCTGTAGTGTGCTGTGTATATACTCAGCTTTTGCAACTGAGATCTTCTCCGTCACACACAAGTCCTCCTATCGGAGGGCCTGGCCCCACTTGCTCCCCTGTTACGAGCATCCTACTGATCTCCAAGAATGAGTCGGTTCCTCCTCAGTCCTCAGTGTATTTTCAGTCGCAAGTGTCCTGCATGGATCTGTCTCCATGTCTGCCTCTCTCTGTAGACTGAGTGCTTGGAGGCCGGCATGTATCTTATTCATCTTCCGCTATTTAACATCCTTTTCAGGATCTGGCACGTAGTGGGCTCTTGATGAATGCTTAATGGTGTAGAGTCAATGGAAGCTGTGTATCCACATTCAGAATATCTTATATATTGCCAGGCATATGTGAAGCTTATTAGTGTTGTCTCTAACAAATATTTATCCTATTATGATTTGAGAATTGGGTGATTATTAACTGTTGAAAAATATATGGAAATCTTCTGTTCTAGACTATGATTGAATAAGATTATCTCAGAGACAGGTTATATTGTAGAATCTAGAGTGTAGGGTACCATTATTCCAACTTCCCTGTGTCGTTTGGAGATTTTCATAATAAAAAAATTAAACATAATGGGAAACAACATATGGATTCAAAGGACAGTGACTGAAGCCAAGCCTTTCCAGACAGATGCACAATGTCTGTTCAGAATCACTAGAGCAACATGGCAGGCCATGGCCACAGCGCATGTAGCCCTCTGGTATAGCGAGTGGCCTGGATGGGATAGGCTTCAGGCTCTTCCGGTTTTCTTTGCTGTGTCTGAACCTCTGTGACTAGGTATGGTGCTACTTCTCAGTACTTTTTTTTGGTCTTGTTCACCAACCACCCTATGGGTTTCCTTAGTTAGCAAGATGTTGACATCAGCATGTAAAAACAGCATTTTAAAACTGTGGCTGTGATGAACAGAAGTAATAGAAGTCACTCAAATAAGAACTGCATGCAACTTAATTCTAGTTGTCTGTATAGATGGAACTACACAGTATGTGATTGAATGATCTAGAAATGTGATGACAGCTTGTATTACTCTCAGAGAAAACAAAGTTAGAGCTCTCATGACTTTGGCTCAATTCCACCATTGCTTCCTGACCGATGCTAATTCACATTTTAAGCCATATTTTTCTATAGTGTTTACTGGGCTCTGATTGGCATGCTTACGTTTTTCATGTTTTACTTTAGAGGATCATGCTGAATTCTTCCTCTGGTTTCAACCATCACAGAAGCCACACTGGAGTTGGACTGTTAGGCTTCTAAAAACTAATTCAAACTGACAGCCCTTAAACAGTGTTGCTTAACTGAGAATGGTCTGTGATAACGATTCCGCAACTTGTTTCAGTCAGTTAGATTTAAATCCAGCTATGGTGAGATTGGATGTGAGTTTTATTTCATTCTGTATTTCTACAATGAATAAACTTTAAAAATTATGAAGTATAGAGAATAATTTGGCATATTCAAGTACTCAACATCTTCAACAGATGTAACCAGTTTGCTCTATCTGATCAGAACCGCTATTACTACTGTTGAAGACATAAAGTATTTTGGATACAGGTGAAGTCCTCACCTCCTGGTTCCTTTCCCTTCCTTCCTTATTTCCCCAGAGGTAACCATGATCCTGAAGTTGGTGTGTATTATTCCCAGACATACTTTTATATTTTCTACTGCATATGTATATATCCATAAACAACATGTAGTATTGTTTTCTGTTAGTGGTATCATCCTCTATTAATCACTCTGCAATTTTTTTTACAATCAATACTATATTTTGAAATTCATATTTATCATTAAAATCTAATTCATTCATGTTAACTGTTGTATAGAATTCCATTTATATTGCACATATAAATTATAGTCCATTTATTTATTTCTCTACTGATGGACAATTAAGTCACATAATATTTTGCTACTGCAAACAACATTGCATTGAATATCCTTTTATGTTTTCATGTGTATTTGAGTGGCTCTCTTAGGAGAAGAATTGCTGGGTGAGATTAAACTTCACAGAATTATCAAATTACTCCCCAAATGGTCACATAAATTTACATGAGCATTATCACTATAGAAATGTGTGTGTGTATGAATAAATATTATACAAATAATGCCTACCTCCAGGAGCCACAGTGTGTAGAACTTGGGTACTTTATAACAAACCAATAGAGACAAAATAGAAATGGAAGGTATTGATCTATGTCTGTGCTTTCTAAGAGCAAAATTTTAATTGGGGTGAGTTCTAAAACAAGTTCAAAACATCAAACTTGCCATAGGTACTGACAAAGCAAAATGTAAGTAGGGTAGGAACATATCCTGATTAGAGGTATTATAATTCATACAACTTCCTATCTTCATTTCAGGCTGGGTGTGGGCAGAATCATTTCAAAGACTCAAAAAAAGTCCCCTTGACCTCACACTAGGCTCTAAGGTTTCCTCTTATTAGGGACCATCTGTACTTTTCATACAAGTTTTGACTGAAAAATTTATTTAAAAATAATAGCTCTTCAGGAGAAATAAGAGTCAATAGAAACTCAAACTGTCAAGGTAATGTTTTTACAAACAAAACGAACCCAGTTTTCATTGGTGGCAGTAGCCTATCTTTTCTCTCAGGTTCTGTTAAAAGGCACTACATTGAACAACTAACATACACATTGAGAACTTCAATGCTGGAGGTCAAAATGGTGGCAGGGTGAAGAGGGCTGATTTTTAGAGCCCTGTCACTGTCTCCCTGGCACACCATGTAAATCACCACATCTACAATGGTCAGCAAATGACAGATGCTTGAGCACATGCTGTAAAGCAACAGTTGGAATATTTCCTCCTGTTCTAATACACCTGAGGGATAGGACACATTTCCATCATTAACTATGGCTTACGATGGCAGTATAATGTGAAGGGAGGAGAGAATTTGTAAAATTGCCCTCAATTTCAGGTGATTTGGCTATGCTCTCCCCTTTTCACTGTCATTGAGAACAGATGGCCTAGTACAGTGGTTCTCAATTTTGGCTGCGTATTAGTCTCGCTGGGGAAGCTTTAAACAAAATTCTGATTTAACTGATCCGGGTGGGGCCTGGGCCCTGGCATTTATGAACGTTCCCGAGGTGATTCTAGTGTGCAGCCACGGAGAAGTTCTACTTCCCCCTAAAGTTGTGGCTCTCAAACCTCAATGGACCCCAGAATGACCTGAAAGGCTTGATGACAGCCCAGCAGCTTTGCTGGGCCCCAGTGTCAGGGTTTCTGGTGCACCAGGTCTGAGGTGGGGCCCGGGAAAACGCAGCTCTCACAAATTCCCAGGTAATGCCCATGATCCTGGGCTGGGCCCACACGTCGAGAAACACTGTTTTAAACCAAAAAAGATCCAAACTGCACTTGCCGGCCCTTTCGAAGATATTTATGGCAAAGCTTCTACAATGTGCACATTAAACTGTCCTTTAGTTATTTAGCATTTTAGTATAGAATAGGCTAACCAATTATTTCCTTTTTAGAAGCAATCTGCACTCACCATTAAAAATGATCCAACAATATCAATCCTAAAAGGTAAAGTATAAAAGTTGCTTGTTTCCTCCCATCCCCTAACTCAGGGGTCAGCAATTTTTTTTTTCCTGTAAAGATCCAGATATTTTTAGCAAATACTTTGCAAATTGCAGGCTATATGGTTTTTGCTGCAAGTTCTTAACTCTGCTCTTGAAGGGAAACAGCAGCTATAGACAACATGTAAATGATGAGTGTGGTCATGTTCTAATAAAACTCTACTTACAAAAATAGGCAGAGAGCTGGACTTGGCACATGGGTCACTGTTTGTGAACCCCTGCCCTGACCCTGGTCTCTAACATAGTACCTGCTAACAAACAGTGATTGGATTATATACCTCCAGATATTTCCTTTGCTTACATAGCCTAACTGTCCTGTTTGTGTGCTCATATAAATATGTGTGTGTATGAATATGCCACTTTGCTTCTTCTTAAATGGAATCATCAGTCAGGTAAAATTTATTATCCATTAGTTTGACAGAGTGTGATGTGAATAGGAATTTTCATAAATTGTTATGTATAAAAATTGTATGCATCATAAGCAACATTTTAACTACAAATGTTTGAGTTGAAAAACTGACAGAAACCTAAGGGTCCATCATAAGGAGCTCATTTAAATAAATATACAGCTATACAGTGGAATAAATACTATGCATATGTTAAAAGACACAAAGTATACTGATATGGAAAGAAGTCTGTGGTAAATTAGTAAAAGATAATAAAATTGCAAAATATAAAAAATAGTTTTAAAAGCAATTACCATTAGAAGAGTAATTCAACATTTACCTAAAATGTTCTTTGAAATCTACACGATCTAGGTTAAGATACGTAAAACATTGGGAGGGGTTTATTTTACCCACTGACAGTGATTTAATTCTGAAGTGATTTAATAATTTTTAATTCATGAATTCTCCAAGTAGTGTGTTCCTTTCTGCATTTTTGCCTTTTAGAGCTTTCAAACCTGTTTTGCTGAACATCACTGTTGCAATCACCTGGAAATGTCAGCCCACAGTGTTCAAGAAAACCTGGTGTCCAGGTGGAATTGCAATTTAGCCCAATTGGAAACGGCAGTTTTTACAAAACCGCTGTGAGTAGGCACAGAGAAAGCGGGAGATGTAAATATGCATTGCTCAAAAGGGCCCGCTGTTCCACCAGCCTGGGATTTCCCGTTCTCACCTGTGGGCACACTTTAAGAAATCTCTGAGTTGATGGCAATACATGTAGTTGTGAAAACTGAAAGCTGCATTGTTTAAATAATAAAATTAGAAATAATGGAGAAGGATTGCTAATTTTTTTTTTTAATGCCATGACAAATGCAAATTTTCAGTTTTGACATCTATTTTGAGGACCTAAAACAAGGCTTTTAATCAATGTATTATACATCAAATTGATACTGTTAACTTCTGATTATTCAAATTAATAAAATATTCATAGGGAAATGTCCAAGGTTTTACATTTCTCAGACCTCCCCCCGACTAATTATCATGGCGGGAGCCTTTTAGTAAGAGCAGCAGTCCTGAGGCTGGCAGCGCCTGACAGGCCAGCGAGGCCCAATTACCCTGCACTCGGTGGCACTTTGATGTCCTGGAGACGGAGAGAGACAGGGGCAAATTGGGTAGCACATTATGTTAATGACTTGATTTAATCCAGCCACTAAACTTTATGTAGCCTGTTAAAAAAGATGCTAACATTAATTATGCCACTTTGGAAAGGAAAGGAGGGGACAAGTATTTCATTCTGACAAAGTGAAGCTCATAAATGTTGTAAATGGAATGAAACAAAATGAAGTAATCTATGATTAATTATACATCACAGATGTGAGGAAAAGAGGATGAACCAAGTAATATGTCTCAGTCCTGGGAAATCTGTTAGATTCCCTTTAAAGATCAACATTCCTAAGAAATAACTGAGCTGTCAGATTCTTAACATGGAAAAAAAGCTGAATGATCTCAAATTGCTTACACAATGTAGTAGATAATTCAAATTCATAGTTTAGTTGGCATAAGTGATATTTATCTAGGATACTATTTCTAGTCTCAATTTTGTGATATTAGGGTAGAAGCAATTTTTAAAAGCCTATAATGTGGGGATACCACAGAGTAGGGTTAACTATTTTTTTAAACTAGACTCTGCCTCTAATCTACTCTTTACATTATTATTATTTTTAAAGATTTATTTTATTGTTTGAGAGAAGGTGAGAGAGAGAGAGAGAGAGACAGAGAGAGAGAGAAGGGAGAGGGCCCAGAGGAGTCTCCACAGTTGTACATCATGAATTGTGAGATGGTTTCATTCCACACAGGTGGGTGTGGGCCGCGTGGGGACTTCCTGAATGGAAGGCAAGAACCTTCACTACCATCCTGGCAGTTGGGCCACAGTTCAGTATATGGTCTTGCACGGGCTGAGGCCAAGATTCGATCCCCTGAAAATCCTCACTGGCTGCTCAGAATTTCAGGATCGACTTCAGTCTCCTCAATACAGAGGCTTTCATACTTGGGACATCTTTCCAGGGCTTTGGTTCCCTTGGCTTCTAGTGACCACTCCTCAGCTTTCACTAACTCTTAGTCACCTCCAGCACTTGGTTCAAGCTTCAGGGACTCTAGGAAGTTGTCCTTGACGAGGGCCCAGCATGCTGACAGGCACTCCTCCCAAATGCCCCATATCACACCCTGTGCTTTCCACTCTCTGCTATTGACCACCAGGTGTAACTGTTTCCCCCACAGGCTGAATTCCTTGAGGCCAGGCACTGCTTCTTTTATGACACACAGCAGATGCTAAGGAACGAAGAACTGTTGTGAGAATTAAAGGGGATATAACGTAAGACGTGCTTAGCACATAGTAGCCGTTCAGTAACACTTTCCTTCCTTCTAGTTCTTTTTATTTATTTAATTTTTATTGTTTTTGACAGAGAGAGAGAGAGAGACAGAGAGAAGGGGGAGGGCCCAGAACAGTCTCCATAGTTGCACATCATTGGTTTTCCACATAATTTTCATTCCACAGGTGGGCGCTGGGCTGCACAGGGCAGGAACTGGGCCAGGGTCTCACCCTGGCAAGAACTGAACTGGGGGCACTCCCCAGTTCAGCATATGGGTCCACACGGGCCGGGGCCGGGATTTGATCCTCAGTCCCGGGGGCTGCAAAGTGAGCATTTAACCCACTGAGCCATCCTGGCTTCCTCTCTTCTAGTTCTTAAAGTGACACGATGGTTAATTTTGTGTCCACTTCACTGGGCCCCAAAGTGCCCAGACATCTGCTCAGACATTATTCTGGGGGTGTCTGTGAGGGTGTATCTGCATGAGATTAATATTTGAACCAGTAGACTGAGTAAAGCAGACTCTCTCCCTACTGTGGGTGAGCCTCACCTAATCCAGGGAAGACGTGAGTAGAACAAAAAGAGGGCACACCTGCTGCCTGACTGCCTTCAGCTGGGGCAGCGGTCTTCCTGGCTGTGGACTTGAACTGAAACGCTGACTCTTCTTCAGTCTCCAGCCCACTGGCGTTTGGACTGGAACTTACCCAACTGGCCTTCCTAGTTCTGAGGTCTTTCTATGTGGACTGGCACTGAACCATCGATGCTCCTGGGTCTCCAGCCAGCCAACTGCAGATGTAGGGACTTCTCAGTTCCGTGATCATGTGAGTCTATTCCTCATAATAAACTGCTTTCTGTATTTAGACATCCTATTGATTCAGTTTCTCTGGGAAACCCTGACTAATACATATGACTATAAAGCTAAATCCTACGCAAGGGGCCCATTTTCCCATTGATTCCCACTGCCAGACTTTTCTAATAAGAGAGTAGAGAATTTCTACTCAGTAGTTTGATAAATAATTGAACAATTTCTGGTTTGATAAGCAAAAATAATTAAATTGAACTGAAGTAACTGCTATAATTAAAAGTCTTTAGGGAACCATATGTAAAATTCCTTCCCTGATTTATCAATTTGGAACAATAAAGATTCCATATATCAGGATACAGTAGATTAAATGATCTTATTAGAATTAATAATTATGTAATAATAATAGTAACAACACCACTTTGGACAGATGAACTGTTTTGTTTGTATTTATCATGTGTTTGTATATATTAGCCACAGAAACAAAGAATTTCTCTATGGAGAAACCTTAATTTTTTTAACAGAAATAAAATAACTTTAACAGTTTATTGGTAGATATTTAGATATGAAGAGTCTATAAATTCACATTTGCACATTATTATAATTTTAAATGTCATCTCACATTTTGAATTCTTTAAAGTTCAGGATTTGATTTAATACATTCTTGTACAATGGTTCTGAAAAGAGTCAGGAAAGTCAAATGGTTTTAGCAGGTACCTAACTGAAGCTTCTGAATGTTAGGTACTCTTAACATGTAAGCAAAAATAATGCTCACATGTTATAGACCATTACATAATGAAACTATACATAAAAGACGCTTACATTAGACATTACTTGAATAAGATTATGATAATACATTAATTGTTTTCCAAGGATATTTTTGCTTTGAGATTTTCATATATGAAGACTTTCTGTTATCAAAATTTCATATATGAGATTTTCATATATATTAGACTTTCTGTTAACTGGAACTCAAGCACCCAGCATTATCAAGCACCTGGTAAAAGTTTTTTGTCAGGTGCTTGAGATTCTGCCAGTTGCTTGAGTTCCGGTTAACAGAGTCTACTTACATTTATACTGTATCTACCGATCTCCGTGGGTTCCGGTTCACTGAGAATCTACTATACTATGAATGAAATGCAGCTTTACTTCAGAACATTTCTAGGTGGTACCAATTTACTGACCTGCTTGATATCACTGGAGATAGGACCTGAAATAATACACTCATCACTGTCAGAAGCTGATATGTCCTCTTCATCTGTTAAAAATATAAAATTTTGGTGGTTAAAATCTGTTAAACCAATTATATTTATATTGTTCTTTTAAGGCTAGCCTTAAAAGAACAATATGATATTCATGTCTGAACTGCTTTTAGGAACAAAGATATTTACATTTTCATTACATTTTAGAAAAGAGAATAAAATGACTGAAAATTCCAAGTTTAGTTTTAGTAGAAGCAAAGGAAATAAAAATGTAGCTTGTTCAGTATGAACTTAAAAATAATTTTAAAAAGAAGACAGGACAATAGATGTTTTCTTACAGCTTAACCAATAATATTGTGTAAGAATCAAGTTAATTTTACTATTTAAAAACATTTCAAAAAGTTTTATAGCTTTATCATGGGAAAATGGACATACAATAAACCATACACATTTAAAGGGCAAAATTTGATAATTTGATGTTAATCATATAATTCCATGAAACCACCATAATTAAGGTTGTGAGCATACCCATCACCCCCAAAAGTTTCCTGAAGTACTTTTGTAAGCTCCTCCCTTCTTCACCACTCTTCCCATCAGTCCTTCCCCAGCTCACAACTAAATGCTGCCTCCCATGATAGATTAGTCTGCCTTTTCTAGATATTTATATAAATTAATGTCACAAATTGTTTTTTTTTGTCTTCTTTTAATTTTTAAAAAGTCAAGTCCTCTAGAATAGTCCAGATGAGAGTACTGAACCCAAAGAGAATATAAAGCCATTTAAAATATAAACTGAGAACATAGCAATATTTGTATTCTATTGTAGTTCCAAGTGGAAATAAGCAGATAATCAACAATTCCACCTAATCACAGATGACTAGCCTGAACTACATCCATCATTTCTGTCGAGAAACATGTATCATGAAGTAGATTTACTATGAAACAAAGATGTTCTAAGAGGCATACTCTAACAGATTAAATTAAGCTAAGAGTTAAACACAGCAGACTCTGTTAACTGGAACTCAAGCAACTGTCAAGTTTTTTTTTTTTAATATTTATTTATTTATTTTGACAGAGGAGAGAGAGAGGGAGAGAGACAGAGACAGAGAGAGAACCGAACTAGGGGAGCTCCCAATTCAGCATATGGTTCCGCACGGGCCGGGGCCGGGATTCGATCCTCAGTCCCCAGCGCTGCAAAGTGAGTGCCCAACCCACTGAGCCATCCCGGCTTCCCCCAAGTTTTTTTTTTGCCAGTTGCTTGAGATTTTGCTGGTTGCTTAAGTTCCAGTTAATGAAGAGTCTGCTTATTATACTTTTCTGTGTATAAAACATCTGTTTATAAGACGACCCCTACTTTTCAAACCCAACATTAAGAAATCAATACACAGGTTACTTCCATGTGTAAGACAACTCCAATTTTTGGTCTAACAATTTTAGGCAAAAATGTCGTCTTATACATGGAAAAATATGTTACATTTATCTGGCATCTACCAATCCCCATGGGTGCGTGCTAACTGAGAGTCTACTGTCTATAATCTCAATTTAAAAAAGAAAGTCACCTTCTGGTTCCAATTCCTCAGTTATTTCTGTTTCATCTTCAGAGGAAGTCAAACTTTGTGCTAAAAGCTGACCCTCAGATAGTAAAGACATATCTTCTTTTCCTTGTGTTTTCTCAGTATTCTCTTTTACCTTGTCTATACTTTCTTGAGAAACCTGAAGAAATGAAAACACACTGATATATTTATCACTGAATAGATCAACTTTTAGCATTTGCTGAAGCACTTTAATAAAGCATGTGAACCTGAGACTTAAATATATAGCTATATTTATATGCAATACATATTTATATGCAAAATATATAGCTTAAATATATGCAATATATATGATTCATTAGAACATAATCACTTAAACTGTACAAATAAAAATATGCAGATAAATGTAACTGTTACACTTGCCATATTAATATTTCTGACCTTTCTATTCCAAGGAAGTCATATATAAAAATAAGATCAATGCTATGATTTCCCGATCCATTTCAATACAAAGACAAAGTCTTTAACAACCAAATTAAACCTTTAAAAATAATTTTAATATAAATATATACCTCAGAAGTATGTGAAACAGTTGGCACATTATTATCTATTTCTGGTGTATGTTCCACTTCTGGTGAAACTTCCTTCCTATCTTCAGGAGGAGTAGACGTCTCCTTATAGTAATGTAAAAAAATGCATGTATGTTATTTTGTATTATTACTAAATCTCTAATCATCCTAAGACATATATATACACATACATGTACACACACACACAAACATACATACATACAAAGTATCCAGCCTTGTAATATGAAAAACAGAGACATTTATGGCTGGATTTTTTTCTGGACAGCTCTCATATACTAATATACCATAAATTAGAAGCAAATATAGTAAATACCCATACTACATGCACAATAAAATAGTGCATTTCAGAAAAATGATTGATATTTTTTATGATATATAGGCTGTCCAGAAAGTAGCCAGCCATGTAATCATTCTTGTCATATTGACAATGGCTGGATATTTTCCAGATAGCCCTCATATATATACACAATTTAAAAACTGCAAGTGTATTTCATTGAAGTATTGTTTATAATCTCAAAAAAAGTGAGAAAAATGCAAAATAAAAAAATAGGCCATTCATTAAATGAAATATGGTACATCAAATACTGAGTTTTATGTAACCATTAGAAACCTAATAATACATAATAGATCTGTACTTACTGAAATTGAAAAGTTTACAGTACAGAGTTGAGTAAAAAAAAAGATAGTTTTGAAACATAGTTGTATACTATTTTGTTAAAAAACAAATAAACATGATTATGTGCATTTCCATGGGAAAAAAGTAAGGAAGAAAATTTACTAAAATTCTGTCTATATATATTTGGGAAAATTTAATTCTGCTGTTTTTTGTTTTTTTCTATTTTTATTGTCTAATATTTCTATAATAATTATAAATTACTCATGTAATTAAACAGTTGCATTTGCTAGAATAGGTACTTGCTTTTTATGATCAACACTACTTTTTACTGCATCAAATGTCAATTTATAGTCAACTATTTTTCCATGGTTCATAAACTGATGTTTATTGTTAAAATATAGTTTATCCTTTATGCTATTTTAAAAGTAAACATGCCCAATGTAGAAAATGTGAAAGATAAACAAGAAAACATAAAAGAAATGATGTTTCTTCACCCAGTGATGATATCTATTAATAACTAGTTAGGTTTCTATTTCATTATAATTAATTTTTAATGTAAATAAAAACTTTTTTGGTTACAATAGTGATAATTATATTGTAAATACAATATACCCTGTTACATAAAAAAACAAAGTTTTCTGATATAAAACTGGGTAAACATCATTTTTAATGACAACATAAAATATCACATTGAGTAGATATATCAAAATTAATGATCTACTTTACTAGTGTTAGACATTTAATTAGTTCATGATTTTTAGTTACTGTGGCTAATGTTGTAACAAACATCTCCATGTATGTCTTTTTTATATTAATGATCATTTACTTAAGAATCAGGCTACCTGTGTTTGAATCCCAGATCTAATACCTTGACCTTGAGCAAGTTATTCAACTTCTATAGACATTACTTTCCTGATCTTTAAATGGGAATAATTCTAGTATGAACAACATTAATGCTGTTGTGAGGAATAAATGAGTTCAATGGATATAAACTATTGCGATTAGTGCCTAACATAATGAACATTCAGTAAATGCTAGCTATAAAATAATGCCTGAATAATAGTTATTGAGTTCATTTATTTAGAATATACATACTAAATGCTCTGTATGTGTCAGGTATTACTTTAAACCCTGGGAGAAAGCATTTTTTATCTAAGTGGTAGTTACATAGGTCTGTAAATACGTAAAATTTCATTGAGCTGTGTGTTTAAGATTTGTGTGTTTTATTTAAGTCCATGAGAGATGAGGGTGACTTGAATGGTAACAGTGGAAATGATGTGAATGCAGGATAAATAATATTTTGAAAGTGCAGCTCACAGGTTTAGTGGCTAGACTGGATACAAGATGTGAGGAAAAAAGGGAGTCAAGGGGATGCCTCCAAAATTTCATGACTATGCAAATGGATGAGTGATTATGTTATTTACTGAGAATGGGAAAAAAATGAAAGAAAATTTTGAAAGAGGGTTGGTGAAATCAGGTTTGGCTTTTGACATGTAAAGTTTAGATCCTATTAGACATCCAGTGTATATGAAAAAAGCAGTGAGAAAATAAATGTGGAATTTGGCAGTGAGATCAAGACGGAAGATAATAAATATGGTAGCGTCAGCATACAGGGGCTTTTTTTAAGGGATTGGATAAGATCTCTTACTGTAGATATAGACTGAGAAGAGACGATGTCTAGGTTTGAAGTTTGACTGTTGAGGCACTTTAATATTTAGAGATAGGGGCCAGGAGAGTGAGAAGAATAATTGGTAAAGTTGGAGAAAAACTAGGAAGGCACGGTGTCCTGAAAGCCAAGGGAAGAATGAGCAAGTATTCCGTTGGGTTAAATGTCACTGGAGGTTAAGATGGGGACTAAAAATTGGCAAATGGGTATGGCGAGGATAAAGTTGACTGGACTGAGTTCAAGGAACATTATGAGGAAAGGGAGACAAAATTAAAACAATTTTTGAAGAGTTGGTTTTTTTTTTCATTTTCATTTTGTTTTCTTTTGGTAAATATGGGGCAATAGCTGGAGAGGGATATGGGCAAAGGAAGATTTATATCAAAGAGCGACAACATTGAACACTAATACATAATGCCAAATTACTACACCTATATCATTTAGTTCTAATATTTGTTATAGGAAAAAATAAATCAGTATTTTGAGTGCTCACTACTTACAGAATTCTGGTGTGGTGGGGTATCCATAAAAGACACCTTCTTTTCTACGGGTCTTAAACGTTGTCTTGGTTTAGGTGTTGGTGCCTAAGATAAATCAATCAATATGGCAAACTGAGTATGATGAACATACATTTTAGATAAGGCTTCAGCTATTTTTTTCTCTTTTTTGTGGTTACTTCATAAGGTTTACTGGAAATTCAGTCACTGTTACTCACAACAACGAACGTGCTAACAGAGGATGTTGGAGGTAGTCTCTGAAAAACTTCTGACTCTTCTTTGTGTATGAAATTTCCCAGGTCTTCAGTTGTTATGGACCCACTTGGCGGAAGGTAAGCAAATTTCCATTTCAATATAACATGAATGGTTCCTGCAGGATGCTTTTTATAATCTGTTAACTCAAATATTCCTGTCAAATCACAAAAATAATTTTAATTAATGCTAGAGTGAAGTTTTGTTACCATAATAATGAAAGAAGGTCAAAGAGAACTACCTACAACTTAAAAGTAATTTTGGCTGTTACTCAAAACCCAAAAATGACTTGGAAAATACAATAAAGACCAAAGCATCTATGACAGGTTCATCTCTCAAGCAAACTACATTCAGAAGTTAAGATCTCAAAGATAATATTGATTCAAAGATGAGAAAATGAGCTTATAAATATTTTAATTCACTGAAATTAAATTCAGAGATTATTCAAAATTCTTAGCCTTCCTCTAAGACATTATCTGGGTTATAGCTCAAATATCAACCTTCATTTTGATTTGAATATTCTTATAAGACTTGTCTCTATAGAAAAATATATTAAAATTCAAAGTTTCAAATAATTTATATATCTAAAAAAGTCTTTATATTACTATATAATTCTATTATAATTTTAAATATTTTATTGGGATTTGTTAAATTACTCCAAATTAATAGTAGCATACCTAAAAATGTCCGTAAGATAAACCATCCAAACATACAGCAGTAACAAAAAGTATCACCTACTTATATTTATAATATTGAGTTACAAATTTTAATCATTGTGTTAAACCTTTCAGTATAAAATATCCCTGACTTGAAAAAACAAACCTATATTTCAAGGCAGAGGTATCTTTTATTTGGTCCTCAAGTGTATGCCATGTCTTTTAATGGCTGCCTGGGAAAGAAAAAACAAAACAACCCTAGACTTCAGGTAGAACAAAAGGAAACAGGTGGAATATAAGGAGATGATGAACTTGTATTATAGGCATAGGTGAGCCTTCCAGATGGCTGAGTGAAGAGCTCAGTAAGTCCTTTACATAAAAATCAATGATAAAGCTGGACAAAAATGATAAAAAACAATACTCTAGTAAGCAACCTGTCCCTGGCTGAACGTGGGACTTGTAGACAGCCTTAACTTTGAATGCATCACCCAAACAATTCACTGACCCAGAGGCAAAGGATAGACACTTACTAGTCCAAGGTATTCAAGCAAGCCTCTGACCAATCATTGGCTGACCCAGGCTTAAAATGAAAATAAAACAAAAAACAAAAGACTTAGCAGAGACAACAGTAGCTATAGTGAGGAAAAAAGACTGCAGAATTAGTCTAGGCAAGCCACCAAATAAAAAACAAACAAACAAAAACAGCAACAATAATCACCTCATGGAGTGGGAAAGTTGGAATCCAGAGTTGCTAAAATGTAGTGTCCTAAATGTCCAGTTTTAAGGAGAGAGAGAGAGAGAGAGAGAGAGAGAGAGAGAGATGCAAAGAAACAGGAGAGTGTAATGTGTACAAAGGAAAGAAAAGCCATCAATGAATACTTTCTGAGGGTGTCCAGATGTTAGACTTGACAAAGACCTTAGATCAGCTATTATAAATATGTTAAAAGAACTAAAAGAAGCTGTATTTAAAGAATTAAAGAAAAGTGTCATGACAATGACTTCTAAAACAGAATATAATGAACAGATAGAAATTATAAAAAAGAAAACTAAACAGAAATTCTGGAGTTGAAAAGTGCAATTACTACAATGAAAAAATTCAATAGAGGAGCTCAAAAGGAGATGTGAGTTGGCAGAAGAAAGAATCACTGAATTTGAAGATTGATCAGTTGAGATTATCCAATCAGAAGAGGAAAAATGAAGAGAAATGAAAAGAGCCTCAGAGACCTGTGGGACACCATTAAACACACCTTCTTGTAATGGAAGTCCAAGAAGAAGAAAAAAATGACAGCAAATAATTCAGGAAGTAATGACAGAAAATTTCCCAAATTTGGTACATAACAATCCTACACCAAAAGAAGCTGAACAAATTCTGAGTACAGTAAGAACAAAGGGAACCGAGCCTAGACACATCAGAGTTGAACTGATAAAAGCTAAAAGAAAGTAGAGAATCTTGATAACAGCATCAAGTATGAGGAAACCGTAATACGATGAACAGCTGACTTCTCATCAGAAACCATGATGCCAGGAGTCAGTTGTCTGATGTGCTTAAACTGCTTAAATTACTCTTCGCATTTCTTGCTAGTACCGCTGGCAAAATGTAGCACTAAGATGGTTAAAGAAAACAATAATTGAAGAGAAAGAATATTGTATCTAGCAAGACTGTCCTTCAAAAAATAAAAGCAAAATAAAGACATTCCCAGATAACAATGATTGAGGAAATTCATTTCCAGCAGACCTGACTTAAAAGACTTTTAAAGGAAGCTCTTCAGACCTAAAGAAAGTAATGTCAGATAGCAACCAAATCAACACAAAGAGAGATCAATAAAGGTAATTACATACAAATAGGTAATTATAAAAGATAGTTTAAGTATGTTTTTCCTAATTGTTTCTCTTCACTGATTTAAAAGACAATTGCATAAAACAATAATTGTAAAATTATATTGTTGGACGGATACAAAGACAAAAGAGATATGACAATAACACAAAGGTGTGTGAGGAAATGAAGCCATACTGGAGTAAGGAAGTGATACCAGACAATAGAAGAAGTAAAGAACATCAGAAATGGTAAATACGTAAGTTAATATAAGAGTCCCCTATAATTATATATATTCTCCCTTCTCTTAATTTCTTTAAAGGACATAAAGTTATATAAAGCAATATGTATGGCAGATACAGGCATACTGTATACATTTGTATGACAACAAGCACAAAGCAGTGAGAAGGGAATGAAATGATATTGTACCAGACTTTTTACATTTTGATGGAGTAGTTAGGATTAATTTTAAGTAGATCGTGATAACTTAAGATGCATATTCTAATTCCTAGAACAACTACTAAAAAAATTAACTAAAAAACTACAATAATAGGCCCGGCCCAAAGGTTAAGATTATCTGAGATGGTTAGGAAGATTAGTTATAAACAGAACATGTCTATAACCTAAGGTATAATTTAGGTTGGTTTTTACAATTTCATAGGTTAAGAAATAGGCTTACCTGAGATACACCTGTCATGTGCCAATGAAATCAGAGGGACATTGACTTTTCCTATGTAAATATTGTCTTGGGTGTCACTATCATCAAACACATAGAAACTCAGAGACTCTGACTTAAGGTATTGATCCAAATCCTTTGTCATTGGCACTGGGAAACACATATGATCATCAAACTGAGGATCATTGCTACTGGGGATGATGGCTGTATCATGGTCTGCAAAATCGAAAAACTTGTACACGACATATGGGTGTGGCTGAAGGTGGCCTGCTCGGGACTGCAGGTGGCTGCAGCATCTTACTGTAATGTGAAGCTCGTTTAAGTTGGCATCCGTGCCCTCGGGAGCCCTGGGCTGAGCCGCTCTGGGTGCTTGCTGACTTAACTGGAAAAACACAGACATTTATATTACAGTAATAATGCAATGAAGGGATGAACAGCAGCTGTTAACCCCCAAAGAAGATAATGTAGTAAGTGTACAAAAACCTGCATATTTTCACTTCACGGTGAATTTCTCAGTAAAAGCATCTTTTTATTCCCAACCAATATTCACTGGATCATGTGTGAACAGATAGATGATCCTATTGTTATTAGCAATAAACACAGAAGACTAAATATACATTTACAGATCGCTGTTAAAACCAAATAAAACAAAGGAAAAGTTAATCTGATGTTTTTCAATTCCATTTAATAATGAACACGTAGAGTTAGTAGATCCCAGCCCCATAATCTGGGAGTGAGGGCAGTTCCAAATGAAAAAAAATAATTATGACTTGAGGAACCATTCCAAATTGTTTCTACTATATTCTATCTCTTTCTTACTCAACATAACTACATACTTTATGCTTCCTCTTGAGATACACATTATACACAAGAATCCCTAACATCAAGGGTTTTATTTAACTTTGCTCAATTCAGTGCTTTCTACATTCATTGGATCATGGAATTCTTTTTTGGAAATACTCAGATAGCCATTAGGACTCCATGAAACATAATTTGGAAAATGCTACCCTGAGGAATCGCATTTAAATGTCCAGTTCTCAGTAAGAGAACAATCATTTGGTATTCTTGGCATTTCAGAAACTTAACATGAGGAAACAGTTTGAAAGAATAATAACTGATAGCTCAATAGTAGCTATTTATTTCCTTAACAGTAGAAAGTGTAACAAAAGTCAGTTGATGTGTGATAAACGTATTGCAATTTTATTTTTCAAGTGTCCTGGGTAGCACAAGAATGTTTCTCTGTGGTGATGGAACAATTCTGTATCTTGATTGTGGGGGTAGTCACATGAATACACACACATGACAACACTGCTTAGAACTCTTCTCTTCACCATACATGTAAAAACTGATAAAATCTGAGTAAGGTCTGTAGTTAGCTGATGGAACTGCACCAATGTCCAGTTCCTGGTTTTGATATTGAACTATAGCCGTGTATGATCTTACAATTGGGAGAAGCTGGCTGATGGTACATAGGAATTTGTGTACTATGTTTGCTACTTCCTGCAAGACTATGAGTATTTCAAAATAAAAAGTTAGAAAAAGCCACTTGATGGTTATGAAAGAAAATAATTTCAGTTTAAAGCATGGCATATAAAGAAATATAACATTTCTGTGTCATAAAAGGGTCTTAAAGGCAAACAAGCTTACCCATTGCGTTTTCTCTGGCCCCTTAAAATTTGATGCTATATATCCCAAGGCCTTTGCCCGTTCTCGATAAAGTCGAATTGCTTGATCCATGGGAACTCTTAATTGGAACCAGTATTCCACTGTGCCAAAATTTGGGATGTCTCCTTTAGTTCCTAGAAATCAATGCATAACTTGTTAAAACAGTCCCTTAAGTCAAAACATATACCAGTAAAAAAAATACATCAATGGTATTACATTAAAACTATAAATTTCATGCTGAGTAAAATAAAATATGACTTGCACAAATGATGTGTGACTGGCAAATAACAGAGATGAAGAAAATAAAGTTACTTCTGCAAGTATGAATTTCACTGTATGTTAAATATTATTAAAGTACTATATCAAACTATATTTGATATTCCAATTTATAGTATTTCAATCCTGAAATATTTTTAAGAATTTCAGCATTGAATCCAAGACTCCATAGATTCTTTCTGATGCTTCAGTACATTGTTTAAATAAGTTGCACTCAACATAAGTCTCACAAATACAATATGAAACCTCATATTCAACTTTCAAGAAATCTTTGGCACGTTTCTACTCTACTGTGTCACAGGTATCCGGAAGAATGCCATTCGAAGGCCCAGTACATACTGTATGTATGACTTTGCCCCACCCACCCTTAGTACTCCTCTCAACTTTTCATTTCTCTTCTTCTGTAGAGATTTCCTCCTCTGTAGCTTCTGGGAGCTGTAAGAGTTCTCGCTGCTTTGCTCACAGAAAGGAGACTATGTCCTCACTAGGGCAACTGACTGCTTTGACACACTGTTCACCACTCTATTTCTCCACCATACTGTAATTTTCTTGAGGGCAAGGGCCATCATAGTTTCCACTGATACATTCCCACTAGAGGGATTAGTACACAATGGGTAGTCAATAATTGTTGAATAGATAATATTCTATACATAAGTTTCCCTGAGTATAACATGTTATAAAAAAATATTACCCCTATTTTCTCCTACTTCATCAGTTTCTTCCTTGCTAACGGATAATTCTCAATAACACACAAACAAGATTCAAATCTGCCATTATTTAAACAATTGTCCTAAAAGAAAACTATTAACACATATACATTTTGCTTATATATTTGCTTGTATATGCATAGCATTTTGGGGGAAGAATTTGTAGCCTTTGGTGACAGAACTCAGGGTGGCTTGGGGACAGGGGTGGAAGACAAGACATTTTATGATCTAGATTTTTGTGTCTTATCTATGCAACAAATCACTCAATTAATAAAATCTCTCCCCAGAATCTAGGTCATCCTCCTTGAAATGGTTTCTTCAGTTGGCCTATAGAAAGGGGATATACTCTTGGTTTGCCTCTTCCCTCACTTCACTTAGTTTCCCTCCTTAGTTTCTTTGCTATCTTTTCCTTTTCTTCCTGAACTCTAAAATCTGGAATTTCTCAAGGCTCAGTCCATTGCCAGCTTCCCTTTTTTATGTACATTCACTCTTCATGTGATATTATTTAGATGCAAGGCTTAAAATACTTTCTATATGCCAATGACTGGCAATTTTATCTCTATCTGTGACCTCTCGTCTAGTGTATCCAAGTGCTGACATGACATTTCCACTTTGCAGGTCAATCTTAACTTATTCACACAATTCTTGATTTTTTTCTTTTGACTTTTTCCTTTCCCAGGTCTTTCTCAATAAATGACCTCCCCATTCTCCTAGTTGCTCATGCCAGAAATTCTTGCCTCCTCTAGTTCGTTCATTACGCTACATTTAAGCTAGTCTTGACAACCATTTTTTATCACCACTTTCATTACCACCTTAATCCAAGCTACCATCATCTTCAGATTTATGTAATCACCTGATAATGGTCCAATTTTCCCTCTTTGGTCTGTACAGACTATTCTTCCTACAGCAGGCTGGGTAGTTTTTCTAAAACCTATGTGTGATCACGTTGCTTCCCTCCTCAAATGACTTTCAATACTCAGAGGGGGAAAAATACCAAATCTAAACGCCTCACCATGACCTGCACTGTTCTACAGTACGATCTGGTCTCTGCCTTTGCGTAAATCTCAGCTCTGCTCCAGCCACTGGCAGTTTTGCTGCTCCCCCTTCAGGCCTCGGCACTTGCTATTTCCTCAACCTGAAACGTTCTTCCCCTTGATCTCAGGATAAATCTTCATCTGGGTCTTTAACAATGTCACCCCTCAAGGAAGCCCTTAACTGAATTAGCAACATTCCCTGTCTCTCTTAACATCTCATAACATACCGTATATATTTGTCTTATGGTCTGTCTTCCCTTCAAAAAGGTAACCTATATGAAGGCAGGGCTTTTGTCTTATTTACCATTGACCACTACATTCCCAGTAGCTAGTAACAGTGATAACAACATAAGCTCTTAAAAATCTCATGTTTTAAGAATTTGTGTTGGGCCACACAAAGCCATCCTGGACCACACTATGGACTTGCCTGCCTTATAAGCCTTTAAAAAATTAGCCGCCTTTGTACTGATACCATCAGTGATGTTTAGGAAAGTTTTAACATCTGTGGGCAGCTACATTATAGAATACTGTCCTAAACCTCAAGGTACGTTGAATCTGTAAGAAAAGACAACTAATGTGGAACATCATTATAGTATATATACCAAATTAGTGATTCAAACATCGAAAGTTTATAAAATTGTACTTACCAACCAAACTTGCTGTGCAAAATATTCGGCCACTTTTTTCTAAGATTTCATGGAATCTCAATTGACAGGCTGCGATTGTTTCGTAATCTGTGCTGTATGCTTGGTGGACCTCAAGAGTGACAGTATTCTTCTGAATATATTGTAAAAAGAAGTCATTAACATAAACAAGATATTGAGAGGTGAAGTTATATTCTGGGTGGAGGCCTTGCATGATGGGAGTCGTCTGCAGTTCAAAGTCATAGAAAGCGTAGGTACAGAAAGTGACAGGCTCCTTATCGCCGGAAGCCTGTAAAACTTCACAGGAAAAGGTTACTTTGCTGATATGGATTTCGAATAGGTTTTGACCTCGTTCTAAGTGAACGGTTTCATCAAATTCATCAACAGAGTCATCTGGTGTGATTTCTGGTTTAAATTTGTACTGTTTGGTGCCATAGGCAATATCCTTTAATTGGGCTGCAAGAGAAGACACACATATGAAGATAAAAACTGGCTTCTGAAGTGGTTGGAAGTTTGAGTGGTTTTGGTGAATAGTCTCCATCTTAAATTCTATGACCACACTGTTTTTCTGTCAATAAATTCATCATCTGTTTTGACATCACTTATTAAACAACAAAATCATAACTTAAATTGTAATGAAGGCTATACCAGTGAAGCTGAATGAAGTATTTGGATCTCACCTGCTCTTGGGCCTGTGCTCTATTATCTTCATTCCTATAAAGCCAAGTTCTCTTCCCACTGGCCCCTTTCCTTAGCTTATTAAAATATATACTTTCCTATTTTGGGGGATGACGGCTATGTTCATTATCTTAATTGTGGTGATAATTTCACAGATGTACACATAGGCCAAAACTCAGCAAATTGTACTCTTTAATTTGTGCTTTCAAGTATGTTATTATACTTTTATAAAACTGCTTTTAAAAAAGATAAAGCTCTTTCTGGATACACATTCCCCCCATGTTATATCCAAATCTCTAGAAACTAATGCATCGCTTCTCAGCCTTTTGGCTAAGATCAAGGGTAGAAAGTAATGCATACTTTTGTGTCCAACTCCTCATCAAACAGACACTTCAATGTCTGGCAAACAGGTTCTGCCTAACTTTTCTCGTGATATTACTCTAGAAAATATCACCAGTAACTAGGCTGACTAGATGTCCCATTTTAAATGGGACAGAAAACAATGGTACTGTCCTGTTTCAAATGGTGCATATGGTCAGCCTACTGACACCTTGAATTTAAGATTTGTTTAATTGTTTTTGACAGAGAGAAAGAGAGATACAGAGACAGAGAGAGGGGAGAGGGCCCTGAACAATCTCCATAGTTACACATCATTGGTTTTTCCACATAGTTTCATTCCATGGGGGGGGGGGGGGGGGGGGGGGCTGCACAGGGCAGGAACTGGGCCAGGTCTCACCCTGGTGAGAACTGAACTGGGGGCACTCCCCAGTTCAGCATATGGGTCCAGACGGGCCGGGGCCAGGATTCGATCCTCGGTCCCCGGGGCTGCAAAATGAGCGCTTAATGCACTGAACCATCCCGGCTTCCCCGACACCTTGAATTTAGCCCAGTGAGATTCGGATGATCATATTACTGTTTGAAATGAGACAGTACCATTGTTTTCTGTCCCTTTTAAAATGGGACATCTGGTCAGCCTACGAGTAACCAATTAGGTGCTAGATCGAATGGTCCTTGTATTACTTGATTTGTTTGTTTCGCTGACACTGAGGACCCCTTTCTCTTTTGTGAACTTCGCTCCTACCCTGGCTTCCATGCCAGCGCCTGCCCTGCTTCTCCTGCCTCTCTTCCCATTCTCTAATGGTTTCTCTTTCTGCTCCTTTGTGGCGGTTCTGTTTGGATCCTCTTCATAGTCTATATATCCCATGGGTAGTCTCATCCCCTTTTATGATTTCTGCTACTATCATTCTGCTGAATATCAATATGCTCAGATTTCTATTTTTAATTCAGATTTCTTTTTCTGAATTCCAGACCCACATCTCTAATGGCTTGCTAAGCCTTCTATCTAGGTATCCCTGAGGCATATCAAACTCAATATACCCAAAATAGAAAGCAGCATAAGCTTTTCTAGTTGTTTTTGTACTTTGTCTCTCTCAAGTGATGGTTTTAGCATTCACCCAGTGGCCTAAGTTAGATGCCACGGAGTTATTCTAGTTTCTTCTTTTTCTTTTTCTTTCTCCATATCTGTAGGGTCAGATTCCCCGAGTCTTTATCAAATTTGTCCCTGTCCTCTCTATCTCTGCTGATGCTACCTTACCTATACATCCAGTGCTTATTACCTAGATCAGGGGTGTCCAACCTTTTGGCTTCCCTGAGCTACGCTGGAAGAACAAGAATTGTTTTGGGCTACACATAAAATACACTAACACTGATGATAGCTGGTGAGCTACAAACAAACAACCCCAAATGCAAATTATGATTAATATCATAATGTTTTAAGAAAGTTTACGAATTTGTGTTGGGTCACATTCAAAGCCGTCCTGGGCTGCATGTGGCCTGTGGGCTGCACGTTGGACAAGCTTGACCTAGACCGGGGGTGGCAAACCTATGGCACGCGTGCCCAAAGTGGCACGCGGAGCAATTATTTCAGCACGCAGAGCTGTGAATACCATTTAAAAAATTATTGTTTATGCTCTTATTGACATAAAAATAATCGATACCTCTATCTCACTTGATGGGTTGGCACGTGAGTCGAGTGAGTATACTCTTATTTCATAAACTCTGGCACTCAATCGCCAAAAGGTTCGCCACCCCTGAATTATTACGGAATCCAAATTCCTTCCTTCCCTTGTGTCTTACTCACTCTTCCCAATACCTAAAACATAATCTTGAAAGTATAATTCTGGGTGTATTACTCTGTACCTTAAACAATTTCCTTCGTGCTTCTCTTGGTTAATAAGGTACAAACTTTTCAGGAGAGCAAACAGGGCTGCCGTGATTTGGTTCTTTCCAGCTTTCTCTCCAGGTTCTCCTCCCTTTACTAAACTGAGCTCCCACTAGATGGATCCACATGGAACTTCTCAAATGAACGGCACTGCTTCACGCGCAGGCTTGTCCTGCCTCATGCACTGCCTGGAATGCCTTTCACCGCTCTCACTTGGGGGTAATTCTGTCATCTTTAGTGATTCCAAACCTACTGAATCTCAGGTGTAAACAGGCGTTCCTTCCTCAGTGTTTCCTTGGTACCCTTGGCATTTTTCCTAGCGCTACACTCTTTGTGAAAAAACGCTGTTTACTTGTTCACATCTTATGAGTTCCCTGAGGGGCATGCCTTAGCCTTTTCCCCTATGTGTCTTCTCACTGCCTAATACTTTGCTTAGGATGCATCAGGAGCTTGAGCATGTTTATGGACCAAATCAATATTTAAGAAACAGATAAAATATATTGGTAAAGACTTAGTAAAACTTGAAAGGAATAAAAATCCCAAAATCTGAAACCTTGTTATTCAAGAAAATTCCATTAAGCAAACTTTTATTGAGTTCTACTTGAAATACAAGGTACACACTGCTCTGTGACTTCTGGAAAACACTCTCCAGTCAGTGAAGATACTTATTGAGCCCTTCTACTTAGAGCAGTGGTTCTCAAAGTGGGGTTTGGTTCTCAAAGTGGTTCTCTATGGGTCCCTGAAATTGTTTTGGAGGTCTGCGAGATCAGAACTTTAAAAAAATAATACTGTGCTTGCTTCGGCAGCACATACACTAAAAATAATACTGAGATGTTATTGCATTTTTCATTCTTATTATCTCACAAGGGTATAATGGAGTTTTCCAGAACCTACATGACATGTGATATAAACAGATTGAATGCAGAAGCAGATATAAAAACCCAGCTGCTTTCCATTAAGCCAGACACTACAAAAAGATTTGCAAGAATGTTAAACAATTAAAAAAATTTAAAAAGATTTAAAACAATGTCACTCTTCTTGCTAATTTTTCGGTATGGAAAATATAGCTTTTTAAAAATAAATACTGTATTAAATTTTATATTGAAATGTAATAGGTAATTATTTTAGCATGGCTTAAAAGAAATGGTTTAAAAATGTCTGACTTTTAATTTCTAACATGGTAGACATTATACCGTAAGTATAATCCATATAAACAAAAGGCCTTTGGGATTCTCAGTAATTTTTCAGAGTATAAAGTTATTGCTGGCATAGATAACTGAATTAAGCATTGTGTGGCAAGGGACATCAGAGAGAGATAAAGTCCTTATCCTTGCAGAAGGTGTATTGTAGTCACAGACAATATGCAAAACTCCACAGAGGAATACTTATATAATATAATCCCCAAACATATTTTCAGAGCACACAAGATAAAACTGGTTAGTGCTGAGGGAGTATTTTCTGAAGGACAGTTTTGCACCTGCATCTGAGTTGCCTGGAGTTATTTCTAAATATGCAGAATCGTGGGTCCCAGGTCTAGGGACACGGCCTAAGAAACAGCAGCTGAAACAAGTACCCCACCTGATTTTTGTGTTTGCTAAAGTCTGAAAACCACTGTCAGGGCAGGGCAGGTAGAGAACTAGCTGGGAGTACTGGGAGCCAGCTTCCTGCCACGGGTGTGCATTTCATTAACTTCTAGAGCAGGGAAGGGGATATCTGGGAATCGGGGGAGAAAGAAGTTCCTGGGGAGCAGACAAACGCACACTGATGGGACTTAGCACGAGGAATGCGACGCAGAGCCAGCAGACTTGTTTGGCTAAGATGTATAGCTTCCTTCGAAGAGAAATTGGAAATGAGGTGGTAAATTCAGTCTGAAATAGTTTATGAAGTACTTTGAAATCTTGCCTGCAAGCAACACTGAATTCAAAAAGCAGTAGGGAATGACTACAATTCATGAGAAGAAAAGAATCAGATAAAAACAACCTTTCTGATAAATTACTATCATAGTTATAAACTGGAAAAAAATAGGGCAAAGAGAAATCCTGAGTGTAGATTTGGATGACATTTTCATTTATAATAAAATCCATTTTCCTAGTTACTATGGACGAAGAATTGTGCACACTGTACCTTCCAGTTTCTGGATACGTGTAGCCCTGATATCAAGAAGATGAACATATTGTTCCACTTTGAGTTCATAATCGTGCTGCAAACTTTCCATCTTCTGTGTCACTGCCTCAACTTCCATCTAAAAAATACGAGGTAACAAAGTTCAGCTTATGAAGTTCCATTTTCATTTTTCTAATTAAATTTATTGGGGGTGACACTGGTTAGTAAAAGTATATAGGTTTCAAGTGTAGAATTCTATACTGTATCATCTATATATTGCATTGTGTGCTCACCACCCAGCCATTTTCATTGTTTAAAGGAAGTATGATTCAAGCATTTTCTAGATCCTGGGATACCAGGAGCTGTAAACCAGTTTCTTGACCTCCAATAGCTTACAGTTTAGAAAAGTATGTTTGGCAATGTTCATAAATCAGAAGTAAAATCAACAAAACTCCCAATTCCTTTTTTGCAGTGGCGATTTCCCTGTCTGTAAGAGGCTGTGGTTGTGGTGGTGTATAACAACATGATTGTGGCAGAGCTTTAGGATCACTACAACCCATTTGCACATCGTGCCGACACAACTAAAGGTGAGCTTATCACCACTCTTTGCGAGACTTAATAACTTTGTAAACTATTTATTTCAAGTACCTTCTTATAAGGTTAAATTTCAGGCATGTGATAACGTTTGCTAATAGATTATGCCATGACAATAGATGATACTGCTTAGAAAAGTAAACCATCAGTAGGATATTAGAGAAAACTTACTCTCTCAATTTAGCATATTACATACCTGATAATCTTTATTAATTTTATGTTGCATAATTAGCATATTTCTTGTCTTTTCAAGTTCTTGCACTGTTTCTGCATGAGTTGCTTGTAGCTCTTTCATGGAACGCTCTAGATCTTTATTGATTTTATCGTCTACTTTCTCTAAAAAGGAAAGGTCTCCATTTTTTTGTGATTTTTGAGCCTAAGACAAACACATGTTTTATTATTAAAACAAGAGTTTCTAGAATGTAATCATGTGACATAGATAAAGCAAGGCAAAGTCATTAATTGAAAACAGATATAGTTCCATTTTCCATCAGGAATGAAGTAGTCTTGGTATAGAAAAATATTTGGATAGACATTTGGAACAATTCTAGAGAAATCAAAAAACAGTTTATTGCTTCATGACATAAAAAAGAAATCATGTACATTTATTTCTATTTCATTTGATTAGAATCTACACTGTGATGATCTAAAAGGAAAAAAACGCATTTTCTCATGCCTTCTTGTAAATAACAGAATATCCTAGAGCTGGAAAATATCTTCTGGTAACACTTATAATTCAATATTTTACTTAAAATAATAGTATGTACCAACGTCTCTTAGGACAGAAAATTGTTGATGAGTTTTATAGTAAGGCACTTATAAAGTAAAATGTTTGTTATGATTGGAGAAAATGCTTTAAATAAGAGTTTTAAAGGTCTATTTTAATGTAATTTTGATGTCATCATGAAATATGTATATGCTGTAACTAAATGTCCCCTGACCACTTTCTTGAATAATTCATTCTCCAGGGATGAGGGTTACAGATAAGGGTCTTCATTATGCCAAAACAGTTATATGTAGACATGATTCATGGTGAAGTTCAGAAAGTTACCTTTATAAGCAGGAGAGCTTCACTTAGTTCATCAGCATTAATATCTCTCTCCTGAAAAAGACAGTTAAGTAAAAGCTCATAATGAGATATTACTGGAAAGTACAAGGGACATTCCAACTATGCAGGTTATCCTCATGGAACATAAGCTGCCTGATACCCTGAATTAATAAACTAAGTAATGTATTTGTATTCTTTTGCTTTATCGTATAGTGTCTTCTCTATGCTTCAGATATCTAGCTGAAAGTTTGGAGTTTACTTCCTAAACAAGAAAATAGTTTACCTGGTTATAAAACCTCCTGTGGCTTTTGAGGTCATCAAGCTGTTGCTTTTGTTCCAGATACTGTAACTGTAGTTCTCTATTTTCTTGAATCAGTTTCTCATTTTGGTCTTAAAAATAAGGTCAACACAATTAGAAAGGTAAGAGAATGTGGCCTAAGAACACATTTTAATTAATGTAATTCCTGATATATACGACGCTCGATCTAGTATTGTTCTGTTCAGAGAGAGAGCTGAGCTAGCACCCAGACAAGGCGGCAGGGGAATGAGGAGCAAATGAACACTCTCATGTGTCCACCATATGATTCACTTGCTTATCAAAAACTTTAGACTTAAGTTCGAAGTATTAATACAAGGAAATTGTGGCCTCTGGGACTTCAAAGGAATGTTCTATCTAAAATACCTAAGAAAATATGTTTCCAAATCTATGATTTTTACTTACTTATTAAGGGTCCTGAAAGGCATGCAAAAAAAAAAAAAAAAAAAATTTTTTTTTTATTTTCTGTCTTTTAGTTTTTTAATTGAGCTCATTGAATTTTCTTTTCCCAATTTAGCATAAAGTCTTTTCATTAAAACAAGATAATTTCTCTGGTAATAACTAAATCCATAATTTTAATCAACTACCCTTTTAACAGATCTCTTCAGATAGGAGAAATGGATTCTCAAGCAATGCATGGCAGTGTCAATAATAATTCATGTGTGTTGTTTATGAGTTCATGCAATTAATTAGGACAGGGACTCCGCTACCATTAAGGAATGGAGTAGGTTATGTTCCCCATGGCACTCGTTTGCCATGACTCACAAACAGGGGTATAGGATAGAGCTACTGAAGACAGTAAATCCATAAAGAGACTAATTTTTCACTTCCTACATTAAACATGCTTTAAATTAAAAAAAAAAAAGAAAAAGAAAGAAAAAAGGCAGCACAGTAGCTAGCTAACAAATTTACTCTTTTAGTCTCATGTTCATAAGTGTTCTCTTCTGTAGAGCTCACTGTGGTACTCAAGCATCCTCCCTGTTGTCTCCCTGTGCACCAACTCTAAACCATGTCACCCAAAGTGCCTCTGCTAATTTCATCCTACCCTCAAAGATTTATGTTCAGCATGAGTCCTCAACTCAAGTTGTGTATTTTTGTTTCTATTTATTAAAAAAAGAGTAAGTCAACTCATTTGCCAAGAATTCTTTACATGAATACATCTGTATACTGACTGCATTTTATACAAAAATATGTTGCTTACTTTCATAATACTTTGTGTTCTCAAGCTAGAAATAGTACATATAAGTAAAAAAATTAAATACATAGTTAAGAAGCAATGGAGTAAATTTGGGTATAAATTTCAATGTCATGTATTTCCTGGCAAACTAAAAAGTATATATATATATAAAATAACAACAACCAGTGACTTTAGGGTATAGACATTTTAATATCAAATATATAAATAATTTTACCTTACTGATGAAAGGTTAGAGGTTATCCTAGACTACATCGCTAATATTTAGTGAACCAAATGAAAAAATTTCCAAATCTGGATAATGCTTGGAAATTCTGAAGGCAAAGGTCAAATATTTGTTATTAAACTAAAAATCAGGATTAATAATAAATACTAATTCTCATAAGACAAACTTGCTGTTTGTGAGAGTAGAATATGAACAATAAATGCTTTATTTTATGTTGACTAGGCTAAAATAACATCCAGATAGAATAATTAGGTAACAAAAAGAAGGTAAACATAGTCAGAAAAGGATATAAAATCAAATGTCCTAAAGATAATATCATCTCCTTCTCCGGCCAGCAAAACTTTTAGGGATTCTGAGGGTGAACCAAAATGTAAAGGACGTGATTGCTCTATCTTCATCCAGACACAATGTAATTTATTGTTATTTCTGAGTTCTAGTTTTTCTATTACTTCCAATTTTCAGAGAAGGCCCTAAGAACAATACGCTATATTTCTCTTCCTTTTCTGATTTTTGTTTCAACAACTATGTCCCCAGATGTTCACTAATATTTTTAAAACTATGGCATTATTAGTCAGAAAATAACTTTGTGGGAGAAGACAGTATTGAATACCAGTAACTTTCTATTGAATGGTATGTAGAATTAACCACTATATTTTTTCTTTCTTAAGCTGTTTATTGGGATATAGCTCCTGGGTCTTTAAAAAGTACAGAGATGCTGTAGTTCAAAGAGGAAATAGTCTTGCTCAATTATAATATGAAAATCAAAGCATCCTGTACAAGATGAAAAATAACCTCCTTACCTTAGGATCTGACAAAAAGCAGGTTAAACTAAACAGCATTTTATTCAAATGAGATAACATTTCACTCTCTTAAAATTATGTTCTTCTAGCACACCATTAATAAGCAGAGTGCAGAGAACAATTCAACTAAACAATTTTCAGAACTCCTTTGTGCTAATATCTTCAGCTGTGATCAATATAACCATATGCATTATGCTGAATTATGCATTTCAGCTAAAGATAGAAGGAACTTTCAAAAGCAGGCCCTTAAACACATGCAGTTAATTTAAGCATTAACCAAATGCAAACTGCATTTACATATCCTTCCCCCACACATTCACACAATCTGAAACTAATTTGTAGCTTGAATAAAGAGCTGAGTATTCTATAAAAATAATTTGCCAGTTAGATGAATGACTACAAGAAGCCAGGGAAACATCTTCTGGCAAAGAACACTTGATACATGAAAAAGGTAAATGTGTGAAGAGACTTCAAAGTAAAATTAAACAATTTCAAAATCTGTAAGAGAAAAAGGAACTTTCTGAAAAAGATTTCCTTATATAGACAATTTTTTGGTTTAGTGTTTCCCTGGGAAAAAATATGGTTAAAGGCTGTAATCTTTTTCTTATAATTTATTGTAACACTTTCATAAATAAACAAAACATATCAGTAGACCTGTGAATTTCAGGTATTCAGCAAAAATAACTTAAAATAACAATTGCATTGAAAATAAAGATTTAGTTCTAGCCATTGTTCTTAAGAAAATAAATGAATAAATGTACAAAGATTTGTTTAGAGAGATACTTATGATACTTAAAAAGTTAAAACTGCTTAAAAATTCATCAACAGAAGATTGTTAAACAATCTAATATATCCTCACATTGGAAAACTATGACAGCCATTATAAATGATGATGGTGTGAATTTATATTAATACTCAAGGAATCATTTCATAATATAGTAAATAAAAAAGCACATTATAAAACTGTTATCTCTATAGAAAACTCTGGAAGAGCATACATAAAAATATTAATAGTGATTATCTTGAGGCTTGAGAAACTGAGTGACTGTTAGAATACATCTGTGTTTACTGGATTTTTTTAAATGATGTTCCTGAATTATTTTTATTATTCAAAAAATCTAATTAAAAAAAAAATCTAGGAGAGACATAAGAACCAGTTAAAAAAAAAAAGATGAGAAATGGACTAGTTGAAATAAAATAACTTAGTAATTGTGGTTTTAAGAATTTATTAAAAACCTCAGAGTTAACTCAGTCACAATAAACAGGATTTTAAAAAAAGGCCACCAAGATTCTAGCCCCTTAAGAGTTTATTTTAGATGTGTATAAATAAGTTTTAGGATTCTTGATATATAGGGAAAATACAGAAAGCACAGCGATAAAAATAATATATATATATATATATATATTTATTTATTTCATTTCTCTGTCCGTTAAGAATGAGAAATTTTGAGTTTTTGGAAGAGACGAAGGGAACAGAGAGCACTTCCACTCCATCAGAGAACAAATATTTACTGAACAACTACTAAACAAAGCATGGTGCCAGGTGCTCAAAATGCAAATTAAAATAAAAAACTATATGTCTTTGACATAAAAACTTTTAAATATCCACCTGGTCGGACATCATATCATCATTTTATTCTACTCACAATCTTCTAGAAAAAGATTCATAAATAATACTTCCATCAAACTTAATCACTTGGTGAATAAATATTACATTTCATTGAAATTAAGACTACATCAATTATAGAATGTATTGTTTCAGACTTCTTAAAATGTTTACAAGTCTCATCAGAATTTTTAAATGATACCATTTATAAGATGTATCTCAATTTCAGAAGTGTTAAAATGAGGAAAAAATTTTTTCTTATAGTTAATGAAACATGGCACTGTGATTTAAATCAATATTTAGAGTACTGACTAGGTATGTAATTATTTTTTTCCCTGAGTCTGCATTAAACTTTTAAAAGTTCTCATGCAACAAAATTGCAAATGTTTCAAAGAAGCAACCATATTATCTCATCACTTGGTTTATCTAGTGGATGAGCAAACACAATACTTGAAGCAAATAATTCAGTTCCACTGTTGTACATTTATGTGTAATGTATGTGTGCACAATACAGTAAATCAAACATCTACTTTATGTATTTTACTTCTATGAGATAAGAGGGGTGAGATCTGTGACTTGTAACATTATTTACAGGGATATCTTGACAAGCCTTCCTGATATTTAAAGTCTATGTCACAGAGAAGAATTTGTCATCTCCTTATCAGAGATCTTCCCTGTCGGACTTATCAAAAAACACTAGACAACGACTTCAACAGCTCTGTAGTCTCACACTGCTTTGTTCTTATTCCCAGTGCATTGGCCACCACTTGACATATTACGTTTATTTAATTATCAGTTTCTTCTGATTGAATGTATGCCGCATGAAGGTGAGGCCTTTGCTTCACTCACTGCTGTATCCCCAGAACTCAGAATAGTGAGAGCCTAGCTACACAGGCGTGTCTCCAGCCTGCCGCACAGGACGGTTGTGAATGTGAATGTGGCCCAACAAAAACTTTTAAAACATGAGATTTTTCTGCGCCTTTTTAAAAAGCTCATCAGCTGTTGTTAGTGTTAGTGTATTTTATGTGTGGCCCAACACAGTTCTTCTTCCAATGTGGCCCAGGGAGGCCACAAGGCAGGACACTGCTGGCCTAGCAAATGCTGGTGCTCCATAAACACTTGTTGTCTATGGAAGAAGGGCTCAAAAATTTAGAAAAATTAAACAAATTAAAGACAACCTAAATTCTGAGAAAAAACAGTTCCTCTGGCATTTATGCTAGAATGAGTAAAGAGAATTCTGAGCAACGAACACACTCATGAAAGCGAACCGCTGTTAATACAGCTGTTCCCACACCCCCAGCAAGGTGCCTGGCGAAACAGGGGGCACCACAGTGAGTACCGACTGAGTCAGTGAATAGCAGGGACTAACACAGACGTCTGAGATGAATCAGCCCGCAGTCATTTTCGATGTACCTCTTTCAGTTTTTAATCTGTCAAGGATTTCGGTTTTGTCTGCTAAGTCAGATTTTAAGGCAGTCTCGAGTTGAGCGATCTGTACTTTCAGCTGCTGTTCCTTTAACTTCCATTGCTCCTCGTGGGCAGCACTGAAGGCACTGCAAAACACACGTGACAGGCAAGGAGAGCTTGGAAATCAGCTTCAACCGAAAATAATAAAGAGAAAAGCTTTTAGTGGCACAGAGACCGCTGCCATCACGTCTTAGGAATTAAGTAAACATATGCTGGTCTGCTGCTGTTGAAACCAAGGCGCCTTTCTCAGGCTGCGGTTAGCAAACATGAAAGAGTCTGTGGGATGAGCAAAGGAACTGGCCTTAATTTAGAGCTCTAAAGTCAGAAAAGTTGGCAGTGTGCAGCTTTTGTGGGACTAGTGAAGGAATTCAGATACTGTACATACTCCAGAAGGATTCTCACTTCCAAACCTCAGCCACTGACATCGGACAAAACCATTCTCGCCCACGTGCAAACCCTCTTCCTACAGAGAAAAGGGACTCTCCGCCTGATCTTTAATTCTAGAAACCTGAAACCTCTAAAGAGTCTGTGATAATAACAACATTCACAAAAATACTGGCCTCAAAGTGATAGCAAATTGAACTATAAGACAGCAATTTTGATACAAAGAAGTAGTTAGAATGCAGTTTTTGAGCTAGAAAACACAAGGCTTAAGAGCAGTTTTACTTGTAACACATAATTAGGATGAAAACCCAGTAAGAATACCGATAAGAATGACAAAGACAGAAATATATTCCTCAATAAAAGTGTAGCAGTTTAAACTATCGTGAAGATCTAAGAGTGATCAAGATCCAGACTAATTAATACACAGAAGGCACACAACAGCTTTAATTCAGGCCAGTGGTTCCCAATGCCGGCCTCCACTGAACAGGGGTGCTAGAACCAGCTAAACTGAGACCACTTAGAGAGATCTGAAAAAGAAGATTGTGGGGCCCAGGAATTCATATTTTTATAAAATTCTCCAGGTGATAACCAGGTTTTGGAAAAACTGATTTTGGTCTGTACTTCAGCAGAAAACTATTATCTGTGAAGCTTGATATGACTGAATAATTATCAGCAGCTTTGACCTTTCTACTTATTTTAAACTCAGTAAATGAAAGAGGAATTTCTCAAATCTGGTTTTGTACTGATGATGAAGTAAATGGAAAAGAGAGTTATTGAAAACTGCCCTTACTATTGCTCCCAGCTAGTCCTGAGGTTTTATACCGAAAGAGATACTTTTCTGGGAGGCATAGCTTTCAAAAGAAGAAAATTGTGTATTCATTTTACATTTTGAATGTTTTTATTGCATTTAAAATAACATGACCTTAAAAATAAACGGAATTCTAGAAGTTTCCCTAAATATGACATCTGTTTCATCGATCAATGTTCTCGTTTCACATATGGAACCTTAGAAAAATACATGGATCTGATATGCTAATCCTTTACATTACTTTTAAAAAAGATAGTTACCTAGATTTAAATGAAATCCAAATAACAATATGTACTTTAAACACAAAATTAAAGAGCATTCCTTTGCATTTTAATTTTTAAATAAAGAACAAATATAATTTCTGTGTTTGGTGAAATTACACATACTAAACACATACATATATATGTATATATGAGTTTGTGTGTATGTGTGTTTCATATTATTAAAAACATGTACTACCCAGAAAAAAATTAGCATGATGAAATAGGCACAACTATACATTATATCAGACGCCAAAAATTAAAAACAGTAGTGTTCCAATAGCATTAGTACCAGCAGAAAGATCACCAACAGTTAATCTGGCAGAAACATCAGAAGCTGTATGTGTTTAAATTAAGAACAATTTAGCGGCCTGGTTTTTCCAAACCCACAAAATACTAGTGTAAATCAGCGTAAGTCAATCTGAATTTAGTCCACTGCTATCTTCCCTCTAAATTTAGGATTACATTCCACTGGAGTTTCATGAGAAATTCTTTTTGAATTTACTGTATCCCTCCATGCTTGGAGCCATCTGTGTAACTATAAATGGTGACCCACATCTGGCTCCATTTTCTTTGTAAAGGCTGTGTCCATGATTAAATCTGCATATGAGAACAGCCTTGGAGAACCTTTTATTCATGAAAATGGTTTTGTACACTGCCTACAGTGACAACTGAGGGGGGATCATAGTTGGTCTCTGTGCACATTTCATTGTTGTGTTATGCTGCAGGAGTGGTACAGTGTCAACCCGCAGTGGAATGCCCACTGGTGCCTGTGGTCACTGGCATGTCCTCTGGCAGCCATGGGTCAGCATACTGGAAACACACACTCTTGATCAACAACACGATATGATCGAAATAAGAGCTGAAGAATTTACCTCTACCCTAGGGTTTCTTTTTCTTACAGGAGAAATTCCATATATTCCAATGTTCAAGGGCATCCTAATGTAAGAGACAGGGAATATAAACTAAATCATCCATAAATAAATCCATAGATACTTTAGTTAAAGCCTAATGGAAATTAAATGCATATTTACGTTGGGATATTTCACTTACTGAAGGGAAAATGATGGCCCAAATGTGCTGTTTGATTTCTGGGAAGCATAAAGTGCTCCTATTTGATCACGTGAGCTTTCAAGGTTCCTGGAAGATCGCCTCACAGAAATGGAGCACAGTGGCGCTATGGGTGGTCAGCCCTGCTCCTTTACATTTTGGATATTAGACGACTATCAAACTGTAAAAACTTGATTCACCCAATTCTTAAAATGGTTAATATCATCCTCAAAAACTAGACCAACTCTTTGTTTTCAACAGGCATTAGATGAGTGTCTCTCAGGGAGTTAAGACCCTAAAATCACCTTGACAGATTCTCTGGATCCAATCTCAAATTGAGCAGATCTGAATAGGATGGAGGTGAAGGGTAGGAGGAGAGGTTCCAAAGGGTGGTGAGACCCACTTTCTCTGTTTTCTAGGTGACTCATATACATGGATAGTTGATGGGCTATTGTATCAATCAATTATATCACCCTAAAACTATACTAACTTCAAAAATGGGATGAAGATTTACTATTTAGAGCCTAGAGTTTATCTCTAACCAAATAGAAAAGATTTAATTGCAAAAAATTTAATCTGTAGTTTTGAACTGACATTTCTTAAAGTTGTACTTATTTCTTGGCAGTGCATCAAAAATGTTTTAGCATATTAAAAAAGGCTCATACCAAATACTAACACGAGGGTTTTATCTTACCAGATGAGTCTCTAATATGTCATATGTCAAGTAATAAACACATTCAAAATTTCATTTAAAAAAGGAAGATGAGAATGCAATCTGCAAATCATATTTTTCTCCTGAAAACTAGCCAATTTTGGATAACAAACAAATGCTCTCTTTTTAAAATCATGCTATCACTATGACTAACCAAACAGGAAGTATTTGTAGTTTCTGATGAGCACTAGTTGTTGGCAATGATGAATAACAGTGCCGTGAAGCACAGAGTTATAATGAATCTTAGGAATGATGTTGATTTCTGTAGGGTTGGTTGAGTTTTTGAGAGTTTCGTAATTTCTACAACTTCGGAACAACACATATTAAAAAAAACTGTATTAGAGAATTTTACATTTCTATTTAGTATCATGTGTGCTTGCTGGGTTTTGTGCTTAAGTGACATGAATTTCTTTTTTGACATAAAATGTTTTGACACTCATTGCACACATTTACTTCCATACACCTCACACAAAATTCAAGTGTAAAGCAGCATAATGAAGTCTGTTTTTAATGTGACAGGAAAAAAATGTAGCTCAAGCATAAAAGACAAAAAAACATTCAAAGTCAGGTTTACACCCTTAGATCATCTTCTAATATGGAAAGATGAAGTTTCATGGTGATAAAGTAAATATGAGAAAAACATGACTTTCTCATTATTCCCAGATAAGTTTTTTATTCCAAGAAAGTATGTTCAGTAAATCCTCTAATTGGGTGGAAGTAGAAAATGCACTTATTTTCTTGTATTAAGGCCATGTTAAATTATTAAAAATTAAAAGATGCTGAACATGCATATAAGTTAATAAAAACTTCTGAGTGTATGATAGAGCTATCAGGAATAACTATCTGTTATTCCATAAATATTTCCTATTCAAATACAATTTTCCAATGCAATTAAAATCACAGAGATAGTGAAGCACAGGGGGAAAAATTCAAGTTTCAGATACAAAACAATGGCATGTCAGTCCTGTCCTGGAGCATCAGCAATGCCATGTGACTCGGCACGAGTCTCACCTTTTCTTGAGTCTCAATTCCCTCATTTATAAAATATGAGGATAACATTTTCTCCACCATATGATGGTTGTGTGACCTGTAAACTGTAATTTGAATTTTTCAAACACATCACTACTACTTAGACGTATATCAGCATAAATCTAGGTATTGTTCTATAGAAATGGAAATATAAAACAGGAGGTATAGTAAATGCTTTAGGTAAATTTAATCAGGGCTCATGGGAGTGACAAGAACAAGGTACTAGGGCCAAATGATCTGGAAGGGGGTTGAAGGCAAATCCTACATAAAGATTTTGGCCAGTCTGTCCTTGCTGGAGAGCCCCAGATACTATTTTAATTGGTGTTTGACCATGCTATTGGTAACCCTTAATATGAGCCACTGTGCGAAGATAATCAATACTAGTAGGCAAACAACACAGATGATACATACTACTGGAATGATGACTAACATTAATGTAGATATTTCTTCAAAGTAAAAATAAATAAAGTTGTATCTCTCTACTGTCTAGAAATGATTTGTTTAATTTTCAAAATATAAATTTAGTTTACAGAACATAAGATACAGTTAAAAAAGTTAAAGATATATTTGTAGAACAGATGGCTGTTTTTTGATGTTTCATAATGTGATCAATAGAAGCAACTGTTGAATGTCCGTTCTAACATATATAGTTCAATATATATAAAATTTGCTTTCATGTAAACCTGTATTTACCATTTATCAGCATTACATACTAAAAAGACTTTAATGCACACACACACACACACACACACACACACACACACACACACCTGTATCACTTTATACTTTTTAGCTGTGGAGTGGGATTCTGTTGCCAATATTACCTGAAGAGCTCAATTTTTAAAATACCATAATTATGAAGCAGATTAAAAAACAAAACTGAAACGACTTTAAAATTCATCTTGAGATAAAGATGCTTGTGTTTCCTTTCATAAGGAACAGAGACAATAGTAAGTGAACACCTTTTTTTCCACCAATGGATCACTCACTCTCAACTAACAGGCTGGGTTGCGGAGTAGAAGAAAGAAGGGCTTAGAGACCAAATGAGGTCCAAACACAAGCTCTATTACTTCACAGCCTTAAGAACGTAGGCAAGTTACTTAATTTGGTTTTATTTTCATTGTCTGCAAAATGGGAAAATACCATACCTACACTTGCAGGTTGTTGTCTGGAATTTATAATAATGGACAGAGTGCTCAGCACAGTGCTTGCCAGCTTAGAGTCTGTGTTCAAGAAACAACAGCAGTTGTCACTAGTAACAAAGTGGGATGGTTTTCTTAGTAACAGACTACCCCTCTGGTTAAAGAACTTATTATCAATGCCTAAAAGAGCTTGTTTCTTTTATAACATATATATATTCCTTGCAATCATCTGTTGCTAATTCTTTAATAAATATTAGATGGTCTGACATACAGTGCTTTGATATAAGATCTCAAACAAGTAAATGAGAGAACACATGGAATCATGATTTACCTGTTATAAAGTTTATCATAGTTTTCCTTTAATAGTTCCCGTTCCTTTTCTAAATCATTAATTCTATCTTGCAGCTAAAATAAAAAGAAAATTACACATTAGGTGATTATCAAATAAAACCACATGGGAGTAAAAACACACACGAAAGGAGGCCGATATGTTTCAGTCCTGATTTCTAAATTGCAGCTGCTAACCAGTCCACTTATAGTGTCTGTATTTAATTTAGCACTGATTTTTTTCCAAGTTGTTAAGTAAACATGAGATTAATATTTCTGTTTTAATTTAGTACAAACACATGCAATGTTTTACAACAACCTGTGCCAAAACTCAATAAAGAATGTGTTAAAAGCTTGCTGTTAAGTCTGGGGAAACATAATATTTTTTATTTTCCTCCCCGATGAATTCCATCATTATATTCATTTTGTATAAATTTCCAATTGGCTCATAAAAAATAAAGGATTAACTTTTCTTTGGGTTTGTAGTTGAAACAAATTATGTCAATCACTATTTACTCTGAAGACACAATTTCTCATGTTATCTGGAATTTACAAAGAGCCAGTAGCATATCTTTTAAATAAATGAATGAAAAAATAAAATTATATACTTTGTTTTATCCCACTGAACTTTCTAAGACATTAACTTGGAGTGACAATTATATCTGTCTGACTAAAATTTAACTTTCTGTATTTATTTCTAGTATTTATGTTTAAGTTTTATTCAGCAGTATATTTTATTTTATAGTTACAACATTTTCCCAAGGATCAGAGTACTCTACAAATTCATTTTCATTCTCAAAATTCTCTTTTGATGCCAGTGTGAGACACAGTACAAGATTTTCCCAAGATCAGAACAAGATATAGGCATCTTTCTTATTTCCTGTCCATTCTCTTCAACAAGTTTAACAGACTATAGAAAAAGACAGTGCGAGCTGGGAGACACAAGTTGCAATAATCATAGAAAGATGAGTTTTCAAACAACTTCTTAGAAGAACAGTGAAATAATTCCACAGAATTGTTGGTGGTACAGAACAGAACATCCTTCTCCTCTGAAACAGATATATTCCTATAACTTTGTTTTGGTATCTCTGATGAGTAATAAGCTGTTAAAACTGAGAAAGTTAAATTCAGATAATCTGGCTTCAATTTCAAAATACCATGTTTTCCTTAAAGACCCTTAACACTTGAGGTAAGCAGAGGGTCTCGGCACATTTGTGAGCATTTTTCAGCACTGATCTGCCATGCATATAATAAGCTGACAAGTTTGCTGTGCTCAAAGCACCGTGTCTGCAGTTTAGGATTTTTAAATAAATATGATACATGAAACGTCTTTATTTTATTTTTTCAAAACTGTTAGTTACAGAGAAGTTTTGAGGCAACACATGCTAACAACTTGGGAAGCTTACCTCCTCTATTCTTCTTTCAGAAAATGTCATGGAATGTAACTGTTTCTCAAGGCTGCAGCACTTTAACCGCTGCTCTTTAAGCTGCTGACTTAGCTCGTCTCCATTTGCCATCAAGGCATCATGGCTGATCCTCAGCGTTCTCTGCTTCTAAAAACCAAAGAGGAATTCTTTTCAAAATACTCCCTGGACTTTGATTTGAATAAATGATCACAGTTCCACACATTAATTTATTCCTCTAGTTCACGTCATACACTTTACTCTTCACTTTACACAGTGTTTTTTGTGCTACTTGTCCCTCTGAGAACTCTCAATTTAAGTGTCTCATGAGGAAGAAATTACAGGGTTAACTTTGCACGGTCACACCATGCAAACTGGTTTTTGTCCTTTCTTAAGTTTCTACCTAGTTTTTGACTTGATAGTGACTAGTGAGTAAATCAATTTTAGCAATTAATTTTCTTTTTGCTGTGACTACAGTGGTTAGACCTGCTGTCTAAAAATACTGCTGCCTGGGTCAAAAATCAATTCTGACCACAGATATTCAAACTGAAAGAACTTGTCACCATAACATATAAACAGCCTTGGAAATTTAGCTTCTAACTTCAATACAATCAAGTTAAAATTTTCAATTCAGGAAAATAGTTACTGATGACTTCTTAATTTAAAAAATGATCTATTTATGAATAGGTTTTAAATTCAATTCTGGATACCTAAATGCCACATTATTTCTTTCATAAATAAAGGTGATCACACTAAAGTCTTTTTACAGAGCCCCTATGACCCTAACATGTATGTCTCTTCTGCTAATTAATATCACTTAAGTTCTACTGAGGTTCTCCTTTGATCATTTAAAAGAAACATGGCGACTGAGCTACCTGAGTCCAGTTTTTGTTAACCTTGGTATTATTACAGAACACTCTTTTTAACCAGCATCCTGCTTCATTGAACCTGTTGGTCTGAACCTCTCAAATCTACCCAATGTTAGGCCCCAAACCTGTGTATAGCAGACAACTGTTTGTGTTGGTATTTAAGCAAATGCCTGGCATCACTGTGAAATGGAAATCAAAATGGTCAGTGATAAAAGAAGAAATCACTTTTAAATTCCTTGATTTGGGGAAGCCAGGATGGCTCAGTGGGTTAATTGTTCGCTTCACACTCCTGGAGACTAAGGACCGAATCCCGGCCCTGGCCCATGTGTACCCATATGTTGAACTGGGGTGTGCTACCCATGCTGGAGGCCCCCAGTTTGGTGCTGGCCTCCCCCCAGTTCAGCCCCTGGCATGAGGGGGAGTGCCTCCCATGCGGGAGGCCCCCAGCCCAGTTCCCGCCCTGTGCGGCTCCAGCCCACTTGTGTGGAACAAAACCATGTTGAAAACTGATGACATACAACTACAGAGACTGCTCTGGGCCCTCCCCCTTTTCTCTGTCTCTATCAAAAACAATAAAATAAATCTTCAAAAAATTTTTTAATCTACCCCTTCTATCTATGTGTAGATAGCATTATCATTCCCACTAGTCTACTCTCTTTCAAAAACTAAACTGTCCTATAAAAGGTACTTGACACTTAAGGGGATCCTAAAGGATAAAAAGCACTACTCAGAATATGGTTTAACAACATCTAATTCAATAGTGAATTTTGGATTCAGATGACCCAATGCTTTGCATTGATTTACTGCTTCCCTTGTCTCAGTACTTCAAAGAAAGCACAGTAGTCCCCCTTATTCATGGGGGACATGTTCCAAGACCTCCAGTGGATGCCTGAAACCACGGACAGTATTGAACCCTAGATGTACTCTGTTTTTTTTCAGATATATGCACCTAGGATAAAGTTAAACTGATAAATTAGGCACAGTAAAAGATTAGCAATAATACAATAGAACAATTATAACAATCCACTGTAACAAAAGTTATGTGAAAATGGTCACGCTCTCTCTCTGACAATCGGGATGGCTCCTTAGTGACTAACAGGCAGGAAGGGTATACAGTGTGGATACACTGGACAAAGACGTGATTCATGTTCCAGGTAGGATGGAGCAGGGGAGCCCTAGATTTTATCACACTGCTCAGAATAATATGCAATTTACAACTCAGAAGTTGTTTATTCCTAGAATTTTCCAATTAATATTTTTGGACTGAGTTTCACCGTGGGTAACTGAAACCATGGGAAGTGAAACCGCAGATGGGTGTGCGGGCTTCTATACTGCTCATCGGAAATGCTTAATTAATTCCAGAACCTCTAAGTTAATGTTGCAGCACCAACAAGTAGGAGTCCTCTGAGGGCTCAACCCCATGGGGCCACAGTCCTCATTAAAACAGTTATGGGGATGAAGAGTCCCAAGTGTTCTCAACCTGAATAACTAAGATTTAAAACAAACACCCTGACAGTTGACATGATGGGGACTCAAATACTTTCTGATAATGGCAGTGACAAAACAAAGCAAAATACCACATCAAAGGAAGACTTAAAAACTGATTATTGGTTGACTCCTAACTTTGGTCTATCTTGGCTATTTCATAAATGCTTAGAACCAATGATATATGCAAATACATCAGTACCTTCAGTGCTATGTGCCCACATAAATTCAGATAAAAGGAGTTAAAAGTAAATTTTCTTGGCATGCAAACGTTATTTTTGAACCATTGTATCTATGTATCACCATAATAAAGTAAATTACCACAATACCTCTTGAAGCTGAATGAATTTTCCTTCCATTACTGAAAGAGCATTGCTTTTCTCCACCAGTTGCTTATGGAGCTTAATCATTTCTACATTGTCCCGAATGTTTGATCTTCAATGATGTGTTTAAGAAAAAGAGAAACAGAGTAAAAAATGCAAGGCAAAAGAAAAAAATCTTTGATGGAACCACACATTTTCATCAAATTTTACCTAAAAAAATTTACACACTTGCAGATCAGTCATCAAGGTATTCGGTTTATTATATACTTAGGACAGATTTATTATTAGTAATAGAACCAACCAAAAGTTCATTCCTGAAAGCTCACAAATTCACAGACTCTCGGAATCTGAAGGAAGCCCAAGTCTGCTGACTTGTGTCACCTACACAACAACTGAGAATATGGGTTTAAAATAAGGTGACCAGATGTCCCGCTTTTGGCGGGACAGTCCCGATTTTTAACAATTTGTCCTGCGTCCTGCGGCATTTTAAAAAAGTCCCGATGTTTGGAAAGAATGCACGACAAGCTAGGGAACGGCGGGAGATAGACCCAATTTTTCATCAAGAACCCCCTCCCCCCGGTCAATGGTGTCCTGCTTTACCAATGTTAAAATCTGGTCACCTTAGTTTAAAATCATTTTACAGTGTCCTTAAAGATGGTGCAGAAGGCCACCAGCCTTGAACATAGAAATCGCTCCACCACCAAACGTTAGACTGATTTTAAGGAGGACTTTTCCCCAAATGAAAACTAGGCAATACAGCCACTCATCTTCCCACCAACCCCTTGGAACAAATGGTATCATAAGATTACCATTTATTGGCGTTTCCTCCGGGAGTTTGAACTTTTCAAAATATTTGCAAAAAAAGTGACTTAGCGTTTTATACTAATAATGCCCAAAGCTGGCATTTAAATACGTAGCAGATGTGCCTTTAGCTGTAAGAGATCATTTAACGTCCACAGGGTATATAGAAACTCTATATGCTGAAACACTAGTTTGTATTTTTCCTACCGAGATTAAAGCAAATGTAGAATTTAACAGGAAGATCTTATTAAAGGTTAATCATAGATCTAAATGAATACCTGTTTTCAAAAGGCACTTATTTTCCTGACAGAGAAAGGTTTCTTAATTTAATATATTTTACATTCAAAAGTATACTAAGAATTGTGAAGCTCGGTTTTTAGACTACACTCTTAAGAAAAATAAACACAAAAATTTTTAATTCAAAAAATTATTTCAGTATTTAAAGTAATTTTGCTTCCAAAACTTATCTAGTGTACACATATTGGAAAAATTGTCACAATGCCCTACTGGAACCAGAAAACGGACTACAAAGCTCACACATCTGTAAGCCAGCTGAGGACTTGAAATACTTAATTTTCCTCTTTGATATTTGAAAGTTCATTGTATTTTGGCATTGGACAGTTAGTTGTCCTCACACAGAAGATAAACAAGTCCAAGAACCTGGATCTTGCCCAGGGCACAGTCTTAACACAATGTTAAAATAATTATGTGTCTAAAACATGTTACCTAGTAGTTCTTAGAACACAGTCCACAGTACACCCACTATTATTCCCCTCAGTATTATCTTTGCTCACTAAAGGACTATATAATAAGGAGAAAAATACATTTTAAATAGGTCTACATAAAGCATTCATATTTTTTCCTCACATTTAGAAGTCAAAATATAATTTATCTTTTTTTTCCAAAATTACTTCGTTTGACCACTCATCAGTGAGTGACATTTATTGATATGAAAGGACAGAATACTATTCAAATAATTTCAGATATTTTCTTCCATTTTCAGTTGTCCCTGATATTTTATTTTTCTTATTTTTACGTATGTTAGGATTTTGAAGAAGACATATATAATAACTCTTACTTAATGATAATAACAAAGAATTAAGCCCCAACCCATTTAGCGACAAAGGGTCACAGAAATAACAGGTTTTAATTCTGAATTTTCTTTGTATAACAAAGGCCAGTAAGTATCTTTCAAAAATTTTTGGTGGTTTAATTGGTGGATGTTTCCTTGGAATATTTTCTTAAACTCCTTGGAATTTAGACTTTTCAAAATATTTCCAGGAAACATGACTTAGTATTTTATACTCATAATGCCCAACAAGTGGGCACAAATATAACATAAATTGTATTTAGAAATCAGTAACAATAAATGGTACTTTAAATAAAAAGCCAGCTTGCTAGAGAGGAAGCCTATTCTGGAACAATAAGCAACACCTGTCTTTAATAATTATTGTTAAGTGTCAGGTTTGGGGGCTTTCTATATCATAGTCATCATTATGATTGGATATTTCTGGGGGGTAACAAGCAGGATGATGACTTGCTGTCAAGCAGAAAGTGCTAAGTCAATGGTATAAAGTACAGAAAAGTTGCAGTCAACAATGTGATGAATGGGGTCTGGTCTTCAGGAAGATGTATAGTGAAGAATCATCTCAAACCAGGTAATCAACTCAACGTTTTTACATCGATGAAATATGGTAAAAGAATAAGGGTGGACGTGAGAGAGAAAAGATGAAAGGCCATGTCACAAAAAGCTGACAAGCAATGCGAGAAGGATGGTGGAAGAAAAAGAGAGTTGGAGTCACTGGTCCGTGGCCTGTCCCCTGTGATGTGGAAGGAGGCCTCGGGTTGGTTTTCCCTGAAGAATGGAGACAGGGCTAATCTAATGAGCAGCAGCAGTTTAAGGGACATCCACATTCTATTTCCCGGCCCTGTGCCACGCACTTCGATGGAACTTCAGATCTTCAGGAGGATGACATTGAACAGAAAGAACAATGCATAGCTCAGACATTCAGATGAACTCTGACAGCCATGTGCCAATTCATGCACGCTGCATTACACGTGGTGAAATGATGTGCAAACAGGTATCAAATATATCAATTAAATGCTCGGTAAAAATAAATTTCTCAAGATTTTCAAGGACTGTGAAAAAAACTCTGAACTATAAGTTGGAAAATAGTTTGTTTTTCCTTTTTCTTTTTTAAGATACATTACTTAGAATTATGATAAAATCTTCTAAAGCTGAAAAGATTGTTGGCCCATCTCTAGATTAAAAACAAACTGAAATAAATTAGATTTTATGTTGAAAAAAGTAATGCAGCTCAACAACCTATGTGCCAAATTTCTCTCATAATTTGAAACAGTCAAGCAATAAACTCTGAAAAAGGAATTTCTAATGGAAGCCTTGAAAACACTTGACTCCAGCTTTGCTACTGGGTGCCACAATAAATCCAGAACCTCAAAACCTCAGATACACTGGAAAAGGAAAAACTTCCAGCGGAGCTAGGTAGAGTCTGACTTGAAAGCGGAAGAAGCAAAGGTCTTTGCTTGTGTGAGCTGCTTAACCTTCATCTCTCAGGCACACAACCCCCCACCCCACCCCCACCATTTCATTCTTTGTTGCAGTAAGGATTATGAAGGCTAAAAAAAAGCCTCTTGATTTTCTTTAGACAAAAATGTTGTAATATACCGGTAGTATTTAACACCATTTAGAAGAGAAAGCTTTAGAGTACAGAAGCCAGGCTATGAGATTCTGGATATCAGGTCCAATAGTTATGACATAGAATAGAGAGGCTTCTTTTGAGTAACAGTTTTAGGTGGAATAAATTTGGGAGATAAAGCTGCTTTTTTTTTTTTTGAACAGTGGCAGACATTCTGTAAGTGTATTGTTGAAAGAAATGTGGGTCATTCAAGCGTTCATACTAGGGATATACAGTTAACGCTCATGAGCAAGGCACCCTTCTGAATAGGACTCCAGAAGGTTACTAGTAAATTAAATGGAATAAGCTCCACTAAAATAATTGAGGAAAGTCTGCTTGTAAGGTAATGGTTTTGTTCAAAACTGCCACTTGAGTTCTAGGTGAAACTAATGCTCCCTGATGATTGCATCAGGAAAAATGTGTATGTTTATTTGCCTGTGGACTGTATTTTTTATTGCGGTGTTGGATCAAAATATAAATCAGGTCTTGGTATTTTCTTCCTCTCGACATCTATAAGGAATGCAAGGGCAAAGTTATGTCGTGTTCTCTACCTGCATGTAGTCAAACTCTTCTGCAAATAGGGGGAATACTCCCAAGGACTGGGTGGGGAGAGGAAGAACCCAAATCCTGAGTCATAAAGAGGATCATTTTGAGAATCAAGTTTAATGGATTCCAACTAGCAACGGTAACCTGAGAATTATAGTCAATCTATCAAAAAGGCCAATGGGGAATGTAGATTTGCTGGTATTTCAGCTGCAGAAGTGAACTAAAACTTTCGTATTGTTTGTATTTTTTGATAATTATACCAAGTTAGGCTATTTCACAGTGATCAGAAGCAATGATTGGTATGAAACAGTCTCAGAGGGATAAAATAAAGAACTGATTACATTAATAAATAATGCTTAGTAGACAAACTCTTTCAGAGACACAAGGTCTCTAGGGATAACAGTGGCTGTTGTCTAGAAGGTAGGGAACCATTATCCCATTTCAGTCTTTGTTTCATAGCTGAGGCAGCTGAGGCTAAGAGAAGTACAGAACTGGCTAAAGTCCTTACATGAGGGAGCTGACACTCAAATCCAGTTCTAAAGAGAAATTCTTCCCACTCTACTAAGTTGCTTCCTTCCACGAAGATGTGCCTAAGTCTTGGCTTTCCTTCCACACTCACATGTGTACGCAGTAAGACATTATTTACTATTAATTGTGACAATTTCTGTGGTTTGTATTAAGTGCTGAGAAAATATGTCAAGCTGCTATCACCGAAAAATCTTATATAATATTAATAGTAAGCAGCACAGGAATGAAAAATGGTAAGTTAGTGATACTTTACATTGGGAAAATGCTAAGGTATTCAAAACAACAGTTAAGAGCTTGGTGAATATATTTTTAAAAAATGACAGATTGCCTCCCTGTGTAATAATAATGTTTGCATGGTTATTCCTGGCCTGAGCTACCCTTCCATCCCAGAACCAGATGTGCCCTCTAAATTAAGGGGCTGGGCAATCAGACAAATCCAAATTGAGGGACATTCTGTAAACAGCTATCAATGGGCTGGAAAAGACTGGGGAACCACTTTAGAATAAAGGAAACCTAAAAGACATGACAATTAAATATAATACACAAGCCTTGATCGGATATCAGATCAACACAAAGCAAAACAAAACAAAAACAGCTATTTAAAACAAAACAGCTCTAAAGGATATTATTGGAACTGGGAAATTTGAATATGTATGAACTGTATTAGATGATGCACTGTATCATTCATTGTTAAATGCCCTCAATGTGATAGGTACACTGTAGGTATGGATAGGAGGAGGTCCTTGTCCCTAGACAATACTCAGAAGTGTACAGAGGGTGAAGTGATGCATGCACTGAACTCTCAGATAGGAGAGGGGAGCAGAGAGAAAAGGAGGGAGGGAAAAGGGCATGACCAATGACCACGCAGAGTGCAGAACAGGCTTATGGCATTCACAACGATGCAAGGGTGGAAGGTACATGAGTGTTCACACTACTATTCTTAACAACTTTCCCGTAGGTTTGCAATTTTTCAAAATGAAAAGTTGGGGAAGAACTTCGAGTGCCAGGAAGTAACACTGTGCTCCTGCCCAGAGGGGAAACAGCCCTGACAGGTGAGATGTTTTTTCTGCTACTAACGGCCTGTCTTAGGACCCGACAGCCTGCTGTCAACTGAAGGGAAGAAGGTGAGTCAGAATATCTGGACCATTTATGGGTTAAATTCCCTCCACTGGCACATTATGGCACTTACATGATTTTTAATTAAGAAGGTAAACACCCTAACATGTACTCTAAAAAGACCTAGTGCAAACCACTTACACATTTGGTAAGAGTATAAATATTTTTGGAGTTGAAAAAGTCAATAAAAGGTAAAATCATTGTGATTTTATGTTCATGTACATGTGTTCACTGGTTACTGCGTTGCATTTAATTTAAGATGGCCTTTTTAATAAGCAGAAAATGTGCATTTTTATATTGTTTAAATTTTAATATGGATTTTTTGTTCAAAACAACACAGACATTCAGGCTACTTGTAAATGATACAAGATTTTTTGCTAATGAGGCATTATGTAGAACATATGCAAAAATAACAACTCTGTCTTCCAAAATAGACCACAATAACAGGAAAAAACATGATTTTAATAAAAAAGAGCAGCACTGGGTTTTTACTTCAAAGCAATTAAGGGCTTTGGATAACCAAAAGTTTATGTCAAACTGATGCCAAACCAAACTGGTCTATTAAACACATACTACGAGGAGTTTCTGTAATATTCTATGAAAGGGCTCGTTGCCATAAATATCAAGCAGCGCACTCTGAAGATTACAACTATGTTCGGTTCATGTTTGAGAACAAGGGGTCCAACATGCAGATCAGACTTCTAGAATTTCAAATCTGAAATAATGTATCCGTGAAAGACAAGTTGAAATATGTTTTCCATTTTTGTGATTTTTCTGTACAGTAAATTATACCAAGTTTTATATTCTCCCTAACATTTTTTTCAACAGTTTTCCATTAGTCTCAAAAAAAAAAAAAAGACTGTTACACATAAAACTTTCAGCTATGTGTAAACATTTAAGAAAGAATAAAAGCCTTGAAGCCCCTTATTTGAAGTCATTTCTTCAGTTTTCAACAACTGTATTTCAAGAAACAACATGCCATTCACTACAGGTACCCTTCCTTTTAAGCAAATAACATGTAATTGTCAACTTTGTAAAATCAATGAAGTAGAGTACAAATTGGTTTATTACTTTGGTCTCTGCAACAAAAGTACCTTTACCCATAATTCTTATTTTGTCTCTACTTCTAATTTTTCATATGACAAAAAGATAGGCTTCTCTGGAGTTAATAATATTGCCCCCTGAGGAGGGCAGCAGTTTAGTTTTTAAAGTAAACTCTTCCGTGTGTTTTTGTTGGTGTCTCTTGCTGACAAATTTTATAGTAGAAACCATGTGGACCTGTCTATTACTGTTTCTTCTGCTGTTCTAGTCTTAGGACTGAAGGGCGTGTTTCTCCCTTTCAATTAATATTGAACACTCTAGTTCCCAGATGATCATATCCCTTTGGAAGATGGAACAGCAAACAGTGTCTCTGACACTTTTTCGGAACTTAAGAAATAGAACAGGGAAAGTGAAGCTGATAGGGATGGGCTCCAAGCTTGGACTTGGCAGAATGTTTACATTCAGGTAATATTGTAGACATGGCTGTGGGTGGTTTACTGAGGTAACCATACTCAGTGCTGGGGTCTGGTCCTTCAGCACTTTTTCCACAAGGAACCCTTTCTTTTGTTTTTTTTTTTTTAAGATTTATTTTATAGATTTTTGACAGAGAGAAACAGAGACAGAGAGAGACAGAGAGAAGGGGGAGGGCCCAGAGCAGTCTCCAAAGTTGACATTAGTTTTCCATATAGTTTCACTCCACAGGTGGGCACAGGGCTGTGCAGGGCAGGAACTGGGCCGGGAGCCTCCCACATAGGTCCCGGCAAGAACCGAATTGGGGGCACACCCCAGTTCAGCATGTGGGTCCACACGGGCCAGGGTCGGGATTTGATCCTGGGCCCCCGGGGCTTCAAAGTGAGCGCTTAACCCGCTGAGCCATCCCAGCTTTCCCAAGGAATCCTTTCTTGATTTTCCATGAAGGCTAAGTGTAAATCAGTTCCTCTTCCCTGGGGAACATGAATAACTCCTAGTATTCAAGCTGGTTCAAACTACATTGCATAATATGAATATGATTCTCAAAAGTATTCATACTTCTTTTGCCCTGTGCTGAGAAGCATATATGAATGTTACTAAATATGTAGAATTTCATTATATAATTTAATTTTACATATAACATTTTAGAAACAGAAATTACTAGAGAATACTAATCTCTTAAATCTGTGATAGTGTTTCATATATTTTTAGCTCACTTTATTTTTTTTAAAACAAATCTCACATTACACATAAGTTCTTAGCTTTTTCAAATATTACCATGTCAGGTTAGTCTGTTAAAGGATAAGTAAACTCTGAATCTGAAATGAAAAACTAGGAAATCATACTTGGTTTTTCTAAATAAGAACCTAACTATACCAGCATGATATCACATAAACTGGAAAGGGGAAAATCAAATAGAGGACCGAAGTCTGGTTTAGGAAAATATGAAGAGAAATAAAAGAGAGATGAAAATCAAATGCAATGTGTAGCTCTGATCTGGATTCCAATTCAAACAGTAGGAAGACATCTTCAGGGAAGCTTGACTATAAACTGGTTATTAATGTCCAGGAATTGCTATCAATTTAGGTGAGTGTGATAATGGCCGAATGGTTATGTTAAAATTCCTTATCAGACAGATATACGAAAGCTGTCTGGAAAGTATCCAGCCATGTACATGTTCTCATTCTATCAATAAGGGCTGCATTTTTCTGGACATCCCTCATATGCACTGAATTATTCACAGGTGAGATGGCATGCTGAATGGATGGGGCTAATTAATAAAAGACAACAAAGGTGAAGGAATGGTGAATTACTGGTAACACACCGATAACTGTTAAAGCTGAGTCACGCATACATGGGAGAGTTCAGCACTCTTCTGTTCTCTCTACTTTAGGGTATCCTTGGTCCAAAAAACCAAACGTAAGGTAAAAGGAAAAGAAACAAAAAGAAAAGTCATAAAGGGAGGAAAATAATTTAAGAAAGAATACAGAAAAAGTATAAAGACTTCTCAGAAGCACAAGTGAAAACACAAAACATGAGAAATGATATTAGAAATCAAAAAGTAACAAAGGAGGATGGAAAAGAAAATACTGCACATTACAAAACATCAAAAATGAAGAGGCAGCAAAGACCCCTCTGTCATCCATAACAATCAACAGTTTTTGATGCAGACTTTGAATATTAGGAGAGGTAACACCTTTTTGGGGTAAAACCAAACCAAACCAAACCAAACCAAACAAAACCTGGTATCATGTTATGGAATTTACTGCCTTTTAAGGCTGAAAGCAACTTAAGGCTGGACTCATTCACAAGGTATGTCAACAGCTGAGTCCTGTCACACGTATTCCTCTTGGTAGGTAGCACGATCAAATGGCGTAGCATGCTGTAGTCTTGGTAGCTGAGGCAAACGAGTGGAGTAAACAAGACGAAGCAGAGGAAGTGAGAGAAAAGCACGGAGACTAGAGTGGCTGAGAGAAATCAGTAGGTCTGGAGCAGGCTTACATAAAGAGTGCTAAAACGAAATGTGATGTTTGAATAGATGAGATTTACCTTTCTGTGGCACATGATAGAGTATTTTAAACGAATTTTGACCTCATCACAGTGATATTTTAACATACCTTTGATCTGTAGCCTGCTGTTCTCGAAGCTGAAGAAGAGATAACTCAATTTCATTTTCTTTTCTCCGTAACTGAGTTTTTAGGATCTCAGCCAAGTGCTCTAACTCTTCTATCTGGCTTCTCTGTGACTGAATAACATTTTCTCTGAAATAAAGACCCTTTACATGAATTTGTAGTTTGAGGAAATATCCACAATATATATATTTTTTCTAATTCGCCATATTAAAGATCAGTACAAAGAAAGTTCTGCATTAATGAAGAGCACCAAAAGTCATAACTTTTAGCTCAAGTGCCTTTGCACATAGAAAAATAGTAGTAGATGAAATGTGATGGGGAGGTATATATAAAACAATTCAAAATATCCTTTGTATAAGAGAGTGTCCTAGGCAATGGATTGGACTTTGGATTGCTTCACATTGTTAAGTATTTATTGATCACCTCCTATGTATTCCACAATCTGGTCATCTTCAGATATTTTTATGCTTTTGTCCTTTCATATGCACACCTACCCATACCAGCCAAATTAACACTTCAGAGAGAGATGGCAAAAGTTTCCAAAACATAATTTAGTGGTCCCTAGCATGTAGTCCTTTCTACCATGTCTGGCAGCCTCCCAGTATGATGAGCTGAAGTATGAACCTGTTTTTTCCAGTAACAGGTTAACAAGATTATGTCTAGTCTTTTTGTTTTATTCTCTCACAGTATAATCATTATTGTAACTGGTATTTAAAATATTCAAAAGTTTTAAGCCCATATTATTCTTAAGCAGCTACTTGAAGTATGATACTCTTTGCCTGACGTCTTCTTCCTCATTCAGAATTGTTACTTTTGAATGACCCAGAAGGCCTGCTGATAAGGTAGGACCTCATCTTCATGTGTGTGACCCACAAACACTGAAACCATGAGGCCCTGACTAACTGGAAAAGTAAGCTAAACATGGCAGAAATAATGCTTTTGAAACCATAGTATGATGAAGAATGCAGTACTGTAGAATCACAGTGAAACAAAATCTGAAATCCATATGTATTTGATAACTCCAAACTTTTAAGCCATCTCTCTCCAATTTTTTTTTTTAACTACAAAAAGGCTAATTAATTCAGGATTAAAAAAAATTACCTGTGATTTTTCTGAGAATAAAAATGTTCTCTCTAAAGCTTATATTCTTCTAAGTGGAAGGACTTTATGCCACTTCTTTGCGGGGAAAATTACAATAAATAGAGGACTACTCTATAAATCCTTCCATCAATGCAGCTGGTTAAGCTGTACAGTTTCCTTATTTTAATTTTTTTTTTTTTGAGAGAGAGAGAGAGACAGAGACAGAGAGAAGGGGGAGGGCCCAGAACAGTCTCCATAGTTGCACATCATTGGTTTTTCCACATAGTTTCATTTCACAGGTGGGCGTGGGACTGCACAGGGCAGGAATTGGGCCAGGGTCTCACCCCGGTGAGAACCGAACTGGGGGCACTCCCCAGTTCAGCATATGGGTCCACACGGGCCAGGGCCGGGATTCGATCCTTGGTCCCTAGGACTGCAAAGTGAGAGCTTAACCCACTGAGCCATCCTGGCTTCCCCAGTTTCCTTATTTTAATAAAAACATTTAGTAATACTCCTATGTGCTTACTCCACAGATCTAGCTGTATTTCAGTGGACTGAATTATTTGGAAATAAACCAATTTTGTTTAAAATAAAGGAAACAGGGGGACCAAAAACAAACATGATCAATAAACAAAGTTCTAAAATGACCACAAAAAGAATACATACAAATTTCTTATTTCTCCTCTGGCTTCCTCAAGTAAACTGTTGCCATACTTTGAAAGCATGGGTTGTAGAGTTTCTGCTGCATCTGCATCTTGGAATCTAATACCTAAAAATAAATTAATAAGATTACAGAAGTTAGAAAAGAGGACCCTTGATTTGCTATAGTGAGGAAATTTGTAATATAATAAAATTTCCTAAGTACTGAGAGATCTGTGTTCTATAGTACAAAGAATTAGAAATATATTGCCAAAGGGACTATTAGATCTCAGCCACCAGTTGGCACTAAATGAAACACAACAGCAAGTATAGCCCATTGAACAAATTTGACTACAGAAACCAATTACCTAGAAATACTTTGATTCAACTTAGATTTAAACTCCTGAAGTGATTTCTGAAAGAACCAGTCTTCAATTCAGGACTTTACAATATAGACTGAAGTATGAAGAAAAGGGTTTCCACACTTCACTTAAAAAGAATTTTTTTTATAAAGGTTTTTTGATTTTTAGTCATTCACATTCTCTGACCTTACATTTTGTACCTCATCATTATTTGTGTGACCCATAGATACTATGAGTGTAAGTCAAAATGTATCTTGTACTTTGCTTTATTCCACACTGGAATAAGAAAACCCATATTTAAACAAAGGAAATTTGAGGAAGAATTATCAACAGGATTCTTTTAAATATAACATTTTGCTGCTATACTTAGAATATAACTTTTCTTGTACAAGTAGTTATATGCAATTTTATAAGCCTGGTCCCATTGTTAAAAATGAGACAGACTTTTAATTATGAGTTACTCTATACTTCTAGAATGAATTATTAGAGTTTAAGGTTGCTAAAACATGATATAATTAAATTATTAGAGTTTAAGGTAGATAAATTATGATGAATAATTTAGTTTTTAATGGAGCATACTCTCAGATGTAAAGGTACAGGAAAACTTTAAAAGTTTACTTTAAAAAAGTGAGAATTTTAATTAGAATGGAACTATTTGCTATTTCCAAAATGTTCACCATCGATTGCTGTAATGTAGACTAAAGAACGGAAAAGTTTCCACTGAAACCATTAAAATAGTTGACCGTGTTAAAATTTGCCAATTTTATTTTGGCAGTAATGCTAATTCTTAAGCATTTCATATATAAATCATGGAAAAACTCAACATCACTAGTGGAATTAAAAGAACTATTTATGCTCAAAATATATCTCAAAACTTAGAGAGTCTCGTGGTTGTTTGCCAATGGGTATATTTGAAAACATATCTACTTTATAAAAATCTTTGTCCTTCACAATAGGAATTGTTTCTACATTACACTCATCATACCTTAAGCCGACACTTTCATCCCTTATCCTGACAAGGCATATATAGAAAATGGTATTTGGACAGCAGCCTGCGGGGAAGGCTGCTTTTGGCCAGAAAGGATCCGGGGTTCTCAACAGCCCCACAGGCTACGCTCTGACATGACTGCCCTAAGTGCGAGACTCAAAGGTGATAGTGAGGAACTTATTAAAGTTACGGAAGTATCCACGTGGATAATGATGGCTCAGGTTAACTCAGAAAGATAGTGGTTATCATTAGCCATCACTATTGGATGCTTTGTGCAGCTTCTGTCTTGGACTCTGAACCAAACATGACAAAGGTCAGAGTTACTCAGTGTAAAGACAAGGAGAAATCTAAGCTATGTATTTTAAAAAGATTGTGCTGCACTGTGGCTCTTTATTTTTCTATAGGGAGAAACTTCCATCAAGCTCTTCTACAGGGTCAGGCAGCAGTAACACCCTTTTTAAAGTTTACCAGCTCATTGCAAAGGGGCATTACGGCTGCCAGACATGGTATTTATAAACTGCCATTCATAGCAGTTGCTTTGCTTGCTATGTTAATCTAAAATTTGGGCATTGTGTTTATTTAGTATGAAAGATCTTGCAGACTTTAGAGACGATCTTGCCCAATTATCATCATGAATGATAAAATGAAGGAGGTTCAGAGAGTATAAGGGACCTTTCAAAGGTGAATATATTATTGTGGACCTACAGTGTCCTGAGCTTTTCTCTAATCTGGGGTTACCACACCATTTTGCAGATGGGGAAAATGAGGCCCAAAGAGATCAGGTGCTGTCTTCCGTGTAAAAAGTTAATTAGCAGCAGAATGTATTTTCTGATTTATAATTCATTATGATGACTTTGGTTATATTCAAAGTCTCCAGTCAATCTCACACGGTGAGGAGCGGCCAAGCTCTTTCATCCTGCAGCTGCCTCCTGCCTGTGTGGAGCCTTCCTGACTTCAAAGGTACCATCCAGGGAACAGTGTCAATATTTTGGCTTGGAGAAAAAATAGGACAAATTTTTCTCCCTTTCTGTTTACATGGTGTTTTTTTCTTCCTCAATGAATGAAAATGGAAGTTTTACATCATTTTTTTTATGTCCCTAAAAATGTTTGGTCTTTAAGTGAAGTGTATCCCAGATGAAGATCAACTAGAACTACAATTTTATTTCTTTCCACAGTAATTAAAATTAAAAAATGTTACCTAAAACATTTATTGACTAATTACTTCATTGTAAATAAAGTTTGTCTGTAGGTGGAAAGAATTGGGATTTTATTAGATATATTTAGGTTTTTTTCTATACTGAGTTTTGTCTATGCAATTGAACTGCTCTCTAACCTTGGGTAGATTTTAGGTGATTCATTTTCAAAATGAGAAAAGAGGCCATGATCATTTTTGGCGAAGGTAGAGGCCTCTATGGTGACTTGCTTAAATCCTTTTATTTTACATGTAAAGACAATTCAAGGTCAGAAAGATTAGGAGAAGACTTGTCCAAGGTCACCAGATACTAAGTAGAGGAGCAAGAACCCAATTTTTATAACTCCTAGTTATGTGCACATTTCACTGTCATGCTGTCTCCACACAGTGAGAAAGATTTCAACAATTTTGCACATTTTATAAAAGGTCTTTCCATGAAGAACTTAAGTGGGTGATCCTTTAAAACATATAATGTGATCATAGATAAGCAAAGTAGTGGGTTTCTCCACTTGCCTGAGTTAATGTGATTTGCTTCTGTAATATAAAAAACCAACTCAAACTAAACTAAACTGAAATTCTATATAGTTTCATACATGTCTCTTATCAGTAAGAATGAATAGCTATGTTCAATGTTTTATTAAACAAATTTGAGTGTGATCTGGTGATTCTTAAATGAAATGATCTTCATGTTAATATTGGTTTTCAATGAGCAATAATCGTGGCTCGGATACACCCGATTGGTTACGATACTGCCAATGTGCAAAGCTTTATGTTATTATTAATGATTTTATCGAAAGTAAGTCAAAAAACTATTTTTCTCTCTCTAAAGACACTTACAAACATAAATACAGAAATCAAGTTGTGTGTGCGCGTGTATGTAAGACGACCTGTTAAAGGACTTGAGGTTAGGATTTCATGTCAGCTTCATTTTACCTCTCCGGGGGCATTCCTGTAAGCCTGCATTTTCACTCGCTTTTCTACGCCCAGTGTTAACACGAGATTGCACATAATTGTATGGAGTTTGCCTGTAACCCTGGATTTGAAGTTGCTGTTTGGCTGAAATTAGTCTGTTTTTGAGGACTTCATTTTGTCTTTCAAGCTCATGAACTTTCTCTTGCAGCTGCTCAATCATTTCTTCCATTTCCACATCTCGTGCCAGCCGCTTGGGGCCGCCACCAAACCGCTCATATCTTTTCTTGTCATTAACTAGCCGTATTAACTTGGTGGCCATTCTAGGGAAATAATAAAAAGATGAAAAGGAATGTGAGAAGTCAGCATAAAATGCATTCTGTTGAAAGGAACATAATCACTGTGAAGACTTCAGTGCAGAACCTGAATAATAAATTTCAGGTTTTGATGTAACTATTACTGCCTGTGAAGAATCCTTTGATGATAATTGAAACCACTGGGCAACAATCTGCTTTATAGCACTGACAAATAACAGTTTCCTAAGGCTTATCATTTAAGGTTAGTAAAGAGAGGACACATATTTACTCCATATGTTCGTTCCTCAAATGCAATTTTTAACGCATGACCTTATGTAGGAATGCTGTATGCACTTAAATGTAGCTACAGATTGGGGATGTAGTGGGTTATATCTCAAAGCCACAGTAAGTTAAAACTTTTGAAAAGTGTGTTAAGACTATGCAGCATGTAGGTGATGCACTGTTTTCTGTTACTCTAGGATTAAGACATACTACAAATATAAAAGTGTTAGAATGCATAGATACACACATATAAAAAGCCCAATAAAAAATTCAAAAGAAACCAAAATGCACCACGTAGTGTGGCTTAGTGCTCAAGAAACATGCATGCTTAATGGCTACAATAAGTATTACTTTAAGGCTACCTTTAAATTTAAGACATAAATTGTGCTTTTGACATCTCAGGAGTTTATACCTTTGATTCTTTCAAGTTTTGATAAAAACTGGTTAGACAGAACAAAAGACAGAAAGGGCACATGGGGGTGATGTAATATACACGTACGGAAAACATGCCTGACAGTGAATGGAAAAATCTTGGCAGGACAAGAAAGAAAAGGTGGCTTTGATGAGAGACACAAGTTCAAGACTTTACAAAATTGGTCGCACATCTTCAATAGCTGATTCTAGTTTATAGTGAATCTATTTTTATAAAGACCCAGACAGGAGACTGAAAATAAAAACTCACTTCATTTTTCTTTAAACGGGGTTTGCTTTATTTAGCATGGTTATGGACAGAAGCTTTTACTTAAGAGAACAAAAGTGAAATAAAAAAACCCTTAATAGCTTTGGGATGTCATAGAACAACCTTTTTTTGCCCTAAGCAGAGTACTCTGTAAAAGCGGTAGTAATACATGTCTATCTACACTTCTGGCTTCTTGGTCTACAGCATGTGGCATCAGGGAGAGCTATGCATAACATAATCAGTTAAGATTGTTTTCTCTTTCCCTTGAGGCACATCCATTAAACATGCTTTATAAGGAATATAGGATAATAAAAACCAAGATCCAAGAGTACCACTAACACCCTAGTAAAATAATCAACGGATTAGTTCCTTTTCCACCTAATCCAGAGAATGATATATCAGGGGGAAGTATGGACAGGTATCACAGCTCAACAGTCACATCCTCTTCCTAGCCCTTTAATGAATTTAGGATCCTGAGCCCCACCCAATGGCTTAGCCATAGAAATTTGGTAGCCATCTAAGTGAGATATCAACCTACATATCGGTCTGGTACAGAGCGACTTTGACACAGAGATACACATTATGTTCGCAAGACACAGGTCTAACACAAAAAAGCGGTCAACATCTCGAGAAAAATAAATGACCTCTAGTTTTTAAAGCAAGAAAAGCACTTCAATAGAGAGGCTTGAAATTCCTGCAAAGATGCTCAAGTAAAATTGGTCAAGAGACAGGTTGCATCCCTTTCTCCAGAAACAGTAATAATTTTCATTTGTTTGATTTTATTATTTTATGATGCTAAAATTCATAAGTGATCAGGTAAACTTTGAGTTTTCACTAAAAAATTGTGGTTTATCAAAGCTACATTAATAACTCATGTAAGGATACTAATCACATCTTAAGGGTCAGGTAGTATCAGTGGTGTGAAATTGTGAAGGAATTTAGAACTCTGGGTCACAGTGGTCATTAGATCACTACTCTCAGGTCTGAGTGAGACAAAATCCCAGAAGGTTGAATGGCTTGAGCATATCATAGTCTCGTGGCAGAGAGATAACATATGCACACAACTTGACTCCTAGCCCAGTTCTTTTTCCATTAAATTATATGGCTCATTATTAAGTTGTTTTATATTTTCTGGCTAGGACAAATTACTAATGAGGTCAAGGTTGTGAATTCAATTCTTTTACTGACCGATTAGGGTAACAAAGAAAAAAAACTGTTTAGTGGTCATAGAGTACATTCCTCATTCTGACAGGCTGCCATGTGTGGTTCTGGTCACAGAAGGAATCAGGCAAATAAGTCACATGCCTTGAAAAAAACAAAAGACATCATCATGACTCAAAAACCAACTCAAAGTACACCGCAGGTCAGTGGGTCATTAACACAAAATCCACAGAGTAGAAACTGAACCAGCATCACTCCTTTAGGATAAATGCTAAGCAGGAAAAGCCCTATCTTCTTTCTTGCCTGTCTCACCTTTTCACTGGACCTGTTAATAGAACATGAGAATGGACATACAGACCTGTTCACGCTTCTAGATATGAATGCACTTTTTTTGTTTCTAATGCCACCCACTCAGAAGACAGTCATTGTGTTTCTGAACAAGAATTAAAGAATATCTACTCTTAATAAATTATCTCTGCAGGAATTTTTGCACGCAAATCAAAAGTGACAATATTTCTTCAGAAAGTTTACTCTGTAAAATGTAGATACTAGACTAACCCAAGCACAGTTAAATATCTTCCAGATATTGAAGTAATGTTTTCATTAGTAAACCCTACATTTTAAGAAAACATGTATTCTCACAAGTTAAAATAACTAATTACTTTCTTAAACTTTCATTTTAAAATCAAGACATTTAAAAACAGATGTTTTGGCCATTTGCTTATTAAACTATAAATATTAAACCAAAAGTTATTTATAGATATGATATACTCGTGAAACTTAGCCATTAGCTCATTCTTTCAAATAGCAACCTTAGACATCATAACAATTGTCCTGGTTTATTATTCTACTTTGTAAGAGTTTCCATTTTTAAAAATTTTATTTATTTACAACCTGCTTTGTTCCAAAAAAGATTCAAGGTGGGGTTTTCAATTAAGTTTATAAAAAAAGCATATCCTCCAAACTTTACAGAGTCAAGAAAAAAGCTAAAAGCTTTTTATCATAACCTTTTAATTTTGTCCTCTTGCTTGCGGGCATGCTGTTTAAGTAAAATGTTCTCATCATGCACACGCAGAAATCTGTCTTCCAGTTCCTCACGACTGATACGTGACACTGCCTGGCGAGATTTCATTGTCCTTGTTGAAGGCTCTGCAAAAATGCCAAGCTAATTAATAGGGGGATCCTTAATATAGCCTCTAAAAATGATAAGCATTGACACTAATATAAAATCTGATTACTCATCTCAGATTTCTCCTTTGTGACCTACAATTAAAATTGCTTTAGAAAATATTATGGCACTGTTCACATCACTGACTGGAGGTGAGAATATGAATACTTCATATGCAATATGAAGGAGTTGAGCAGTAATAGTATTCATTCAAAAATGTATTCAAATAACCATTCTTTAAGAATGTAAGCTGGAACTTTGATTCACTAAAGTCTTTTCAATTTATATGCTGAATGTTGAAAAAACTAAATTAAAAGTCTGAGTACCTGAAAATATATATTTTTTTCCTACAAAGGCAAGAGTTATAATGATAATTTGGTGAAATAAGATTAAGATATTTTTCTGAGCTATGGGTGTTGGGTTATAAAAAAGAAACTACAAAATTTGTAAGACCAAATAAACAAACAACCTTTGTAAATTCCTTATAAGCTATGTTAAATATAAAAAAAAAAAATAAAATTATGGCTTTTAGCATGTGTATGATATTTTTTGCATAAGCTTCAAATTTGGTGTTTTCCATATCACCATGAAGTAATTCGATTTTCCAAAACCCTCCAAAAGAAGCAAAGAACAAAGGGGCAAAGATTAAAGCCCTATGGTGGGTTACTGAGGGCAAGAACTGAACTTAGGGTATCAAATCCCAATAAATAGCTTTGCACACTTAAAATTTATTTGTCTTTGAATTCCTGATACTCTGCCAAAAATCTAAAGCAAAGCTTATTCGTACTTTTTACTTTTAACAATAAAAGCTGCACAGTCAAATTAATCTTTCTCAACGACCAATACACTGACCCCCTTTTTGTGGCAGGTCAAGGTGGCCACTTCCGCTCACTCTTCTGATGAGCAGGTGCATGAAGACCCCTTAGTGGAATATTACATCAGCACCCTGGAATGCTGACACACTCACTGTGCAGGCAAACAGAAACAGCTCTGTGCTCTACACTGTTCCTTAAAGCGCTGCTTCTCTTTCCCATTTTGAAAGTGCTCTCCAGCAACCACTAAGGATAAAGAAAACCTTTAAAGTATATTAATTTGATAAAACAAACTCAGTATCACTTGGATAAACAAGCCATTTTGAGATACTCTACTTGAAAGACAGAAAAGGTTAAATAGGACATTTCCTCCCATAAAGAATTTAAACACAAAGAAACATTTTAATGGTGAATGTGATTTAAGCCAGGCAATTTGGTTTGGAGGATTGATAACTCTCTGTCGTTTCTACTGATGTGTGGAATTTTAAAAAGATGATTTATAACAATTCTTTATCAGAACACAGGGAGACTTCACATTTCTATGAGCTGTTGATAATGGATGCATGCAGTAAAATGCCATATGTTGTTCTAAACACTCCATCTTCTTGTTTACTCCAATCAAGGGCTATATAGTTACTTAAAGGGCTTTGTTTGTATGAATATCAAAAATACTTTAAATTAAAAGAAGTTACTGATCAAAGTTCATAGCAGTAATAAATAACAGCTGGCCATACCTTGCAACCCCTCCATTCCAAAGAGGTTTAGGCCTGTATCTTTCACAGGCAGGTCTCCTGCGGTCTCATCAGTTGGACCAGACATGGCCTATCTGTGGAGAAAAGAAAATTCAAATAAAATCTTTCCAACTTATAACATTAACTATGCAATGGAATGAACCAAATAAAATGAATAAGGCACTAGAACTTTAATGGACATCTTATTGCCCACATGTGCAGCTTAAAGAAGATGAAAGCTTCTATTTTAAAAGTAATACTACATTCAATCATGGAGACAGCGTTCCTTTCAACAGTATATTTCCTATAGTTTGCTTAGGAAATGAGGTAAGATTATCATTCTTCCTTTTCTCTTCTTCTTAGTCCTCTATCTGAAACAGAAATAAACTCCCTCAAATTTAAGAAATACTTCCTCTCCATCCCCATCCCTTTCTCTGGCCCCCCCAAGGAAAGTGGATATCTTGGAAAAAACTCAAGTCAGGAACTTGATCCAAAAGGTTATTCTATTACATATTAGCTCGTCAAGTCACCTAATCTCACTGACTTTCAGTTCTTTAATTTTAAAATGTAAAAAAATAACACCTATCTCACAGAGCTATTCTAAAGGTAAGCAAGAAGGTAAATTAAAAGCATTTATTTAGCACATTTGCCTGGGATGTCAATATTACTTGACAATTAATTTTCAGCTTGCTGCACACGAGTGGATAGCTGCAAGTTTTCTGACAGAGGTTTCAGAATTTCATTAACTGGCTTTGTCTTTGTTGTGTCCTGTCTTCGTTGCCATGAGGCCTAGGTCCCAGGGCTTCCTATTTCAACATACAGGCTGTCCAGCTAATTCTGGCATTTTTAGTTTCTATTCTTTACAGAGATGAACCATAGTAACTTACTTTTGTGTGTGGATGTGAGTGGTCATGAAATGTTTAGTATGCCAAAAAAAAAAAAAAATTATATTTTTATTTCAGTCTATCCAGAAAGCCAAGTGCAAACTGCCAATGAAGATGCCCTAAAGTAGAGGTTCTCAATCTCTTGAATGTTGGTCCTAGAATGTAAAGTCCTAGAGAATAGCAAGCTTATTTGTTCTGGTCACCTCTCAAGAGCCTGTCACAGAGCTGGGCACATAGCAGCCATTCACTAAATAGTTGCTGAATGAATGAAAACCTGTTCATGGGGCTGAAGGGTTTGTGGACCCAGACTTGGTTTACAAAGTCTTGTATGCTTTTGCGCATAATCACTGTTTTAGAGGGAGGGTTCACAACTTCTATGGTAACTCATCAAAGGTTGAGAATGATTGCATTTTGCTGTGGCATAAATAGCTAACAAACGTATGCTTGGGTTTTCATCTACTTCTTTTGGACATAGTGCTACAGAAAAAGTCAACTTTAGGAACCAAATTATCAAAAAGTTTAAACACGGGACATTTGTGAAAAAGATAACTCTTCCACGACAGAGTTATGGTAGCTTTTATGATAGCAATAAAGACGATGATGGTGTTGACATTTATTGCATGCTTACTAAAACGTGCCAGGCACTCCTCTGAGTGCTCTGTTTATAGGAATTACCGGTAACCAACTATCTCACAATATCCTTTTGAGGTTGTTACTCAGATGAGGCCTACTTTACAAATGAAGAAACTGAGACATGGCTTAGGTAATTTGCCCAAGATCATACATCTCAGAAGTAGCTGTCTAGTCCTATTTTTGTCACTCGTGGGAAAGGGGGTGGCATCTAGAGGTCAGAGATGATGCTAAACACCCTTCTGTGCACAGGCACCGCAACAAAGAATTATCTGGCCCAGAATGTTAATGAGCTTGAGGAACCACGTGCAGTGCCATCTCATGCTATCTCTACTTGCTCCCCATTCTCCACGCACACTGTTGTCCTTTAGGTTCTTCAAATGACTCTTCCTCCCAATTTCATCACTGTTTCTTTCTGTTACAGCAATCATATCTATCTAAAATCATTACTTTTTTTTTGGTTTACTAGTTCATCACTAGTTTGTCGTCACTAATAAAGCACGAATAAGCATCTTAAGAGGAATAAACACGGAGAGATGGGTTTCTATCTTGTTCCCAGCTGGTTGGGTATAGTGCTTGGCACAAGGTGGGCACCAACATTAACACCAGTATTGACTGAATGGATACATGAGTATCTGGCATTGAGACTAAAATGGTAAACAAAGTTCCCGCCTTTATGTAGTTATTAGGCTATGGGGTAAAGGAGACGATCAATAGATAATTATAAATAATTTAGCAAACAGTAGACTTAAGGGTGTGTCAACCAATTCCTAAGACAGGTCAAATGATCGAACTGTGTTTATGTCACTTTCTGTTTGAACAAGGACTTGGACAGGAACTGCAATCAGCATAAATTCTCATCAGCTAGGGTTTAGGTCTGGGATATACATTTTTCAAAACGGTGCTGGGCGTGTGGGTAGGGGACGGGCTGTGATTCAGGCCTGAAGATGTGGAGGTGTCTCGTGCTGGGCTACTTATCACGCGATCAGAACTCCAGGCCGGAGCGCACACCCCAGAACCCCGGCCAGCGCTGCAGGTGGGGGGATCGGCCACCTCTGTTCCCCCCCGGCTCCTCCCCGAGAGTACTCACCGCCACTCTCTCCCGCCGCTAGCTAACCGTTGCTATAACGCCGTCAGCGTGTCCATCCACTGGCCGAGAGGAGCACGGGAAAAACATGGCCGCCTCCGTTGCCTTCTGGGAAATATAGTTTTCCTCGGCCCCTGGCCCGTCCGCTCGCAGCGTGGTGGACTACGCTCGCCCAGCTGTCGGACCTGGGAAATTCTAGTGCTCCAAACCCTGAGGTGCTCGCGGGCGTCGCCGCCGTGCATCCTGGGAGTGGTAGTTCTCGAGGCGCTTGGGGCGAATGGCCCCGGACGGAAGCAGGATGTCGCGGGAACTACACGCAGGAGGCGGGGTCCAGGGAGAGGGATCTATAAGTCTAGCAGCGGCGAAGGAGGCTGTATCGGCAGCATGAAGCGGTCCCCGACCCCCGAGGAACAAGAACGCGAAGCTAAGGTATGTCGGGTTTTCCAGAGTCTGGGATCCTTCGTGCACTTGTAGCTAGGGGCAGGGAACCGGGAGGGTTTGGCTGGATGGCGATCGGACGCACGGGCTTAAGCCAAGGCATGAAAGGGCCTTGTCAGCAAGGAAGCCAGAGACACGGGGTTATAAATTCATGCAGCTCAGGATGCAGGCCTAGTCCTGTTGGATCAGCTCACAAATGAGAAGACACCCATTTACTTGTTCTGCTTCTGCACTTATTAATAATTCCTTGAATAAATTTATAGCTACTCTTGTGCCTCAGTTTACCGGAATCCCAGGTGACTGATCAGACCATCTGTGCTTTCTCCTTGGTAATGATTTCTGAGGACTGAGATCAGTTTAGATGAAGTATATGTGCCCTCACGTGTGTTTATTTGGAACAGTTGTCTTATTGGCTGCCTGATAGGTTCTATGTCTTCAGAACAGCGGATCTGAAAAATCATGATCCTGTGACATATCTGCTTTTGGGGTTCAGCCTCTGGTAGTGGCTATTCCATGGGATGGAAATAATAATAGCAATAGCGATTTTTAACATAGTATTTATTACACGCCAGGCTCTGCGTTAAGTTCATAATTATATTATTTCATATTTTTACCACAGCAGATTGCAAGATAGATATACAGAAGGAGTCCTGTTTGACAGATGAAGACTTGAGGCTCAGAAGAATTGAGTGTTTTCATTACTAAAATCAAGTCCTCTCTCCAAAGGGAGGCTTAGCCATTGTTATATATACTATTTGGTCAATTGCTTGTTGATTTCTTCATTGAGGTTGGCTTTACATACCCAGGTTTGGTTAATTACATGTTGATTTCTTCTTTGCATCAGGTGGGATTCTTGATCAAGCTCAAAGTGTTACAGCTGCATCTGCAAAATACTATGCTATACTTTAACATTTAGCAGGAATAACATTTACTAAGAGTCAATTCCTATTTATTTATCTAAATATATTGGTGATCTGTGCCTCCCCCCAACCCCCAATCTCTAGTACCTTGGACCAGGCTACCATCATGTCTGTCCTTCCTCCCACATAATAAGTCTCCATACTGTGTAATAATTATTTTTTCAAAATGCAAATCTAATCATATCCTATTTCCTTCCTTCTCTGCCAATCACCTGTTTAAAATCTTCCGTGACTTTATGTTGCTGTTACGATAAAGACAGAAACTTCACGTGGCCTACACCATGCTGCATGGTTGGACTCTACTTGCTTCTACATCCTCATTGGACATGGATGGCACTCTCCCTGCTCTCTGCCCACTTTGGCCTTCTTAAAAGCCCCCCTTTCTGTTACTAAACTCAAGGGGTTCCCTGCTTGGGGTGTGCTATTCAAGAACAAGAAGTGGTCATTGTTAGGTATTTTTATTTACTTGTAGCAAGGAAAGGAGACAGGATTCAAATCCAAAGCTCTTTCTCCCTGAAGGGAGGCTTAGCCATTGCTGATATACACTATTTGGTCAATTACATGTTGATTTCTTTTTCTTTCTTTTTTTTGCAATTGGTTTTACTTACCCAGGTTTGGTTAATTACATGTTGATTTCTCCTTCATATCAGACTGCTTTTTTTTTTTTTATATCTTTTTATATTTATAGAGAGTAATTATTTTATCTTCAGTGCATATTTATTTTTATTTTACTTTTGACAGATAGAGAGAGAGACAGAGACAGAGACAGCTAGAGAACCGAACTGTGGGAACTCCCCAGTTCAGCATGTGGGTCCTGCCTGGGCCGGAGCCGGGATTTGATCCTCGGTCCTCAGGGCCTCAAAGCGAGTGCTCAACCCGCTGAGCCGTCCCGGCCTTCCCCAGACTGCTTTCTTGATCAAGCTCAAAGGGTTACAATTGCAGCTACAAAATAGCATGTACTATGAATCGGCCAGACCTTGAGACCTTTGTGCTAACAATTCCTCATTCTTTAGGAATGGGGACCAGGATCATACTTCTATAACTGCCTCCTTCTGAACATGCACAGAGTATATCTTTGAGTGGAGTCTTGAAATTCTCTGGCTGCCTGACTTATGAAAATCTTGGGATCCCTTAGGTTTTGGGAGTCCTGAGAACAGAAGTGCATGAAGAGACAAAATGCACAAAAAACTGTTAGTAAGAGTAGACTTATTGGACATCGCTTATCTTGTAGCAGCTGGATTATATGGGGGTAATTTAGTATCAGTCAATATGAATAAAATCAGATTAGTGTATTTAAGTTTTCAGTGACCTTTTCTAATTGGATACCAAATATTAGAAGTAAGATTATAGCTGTAGAGGGTGTCAAGAATGGGAGAAACCAAGTTAGGTTGTGGAAGGCTGACTCTACAGAGTTCCTCCTGCCACCCGCTCAAATGTCCCCATGATTGAAATCACTTTAGTGATTATAAACCCGATTCATTTTAACATTCTGTGCAAGGCAGTCCTCTGGTATGGTAGCTCCAGCTCCATTTCAATGTGGCTCCATTTATATTGTTTATATTCCCTCTTTTGATCAATATCTTTCCTTGAAAGCATTCCTGATCAATTATCAGAAATCAGCACTGATCATTATTTTTAAAAAGATTTATTTTATTCTTTTTGACAGAGAGAGACAGAGAGAAGGGGGAGGGCCCATAGCAGTCTCCATGTTTGACAGCATTAGTTTTCCATATAGTTTCATAGCACAGGTGGTCGTGGGGCTGCACAGGGCAGGAACTGGACCAGTAGCCTCCCGCATAGGTCCCGGCAATAACTGAACTTGGGGCACTCCCCATCAGCATATAGGTCTGCCTGGGCTGGAGCCGGGATTCGATCCTCAGTCTCCAGGGCTGCAAAGCGAGCGCTTAACCCTCTGAGCCATCCCAGCTTCCCTCTGATCATTTATTAAAAGTATCATTGGTCCTCGATTGTCAGGTGGCTCATTTTGAGTATATCATGCAATTGTCAGGCCCTCGTCGCAAGGAAGGCTCATTCCTAGTATATCATGTCCCACATGGGAGGGAAAGTATTATAGTCCTTTCCTTAGGAGCCTTTGGTGACATTTGAGCAACAAGAGCTTCAGAATACAAGATGGCTTTATTATGTTTCTTTTAGGGTAGGGCCTGGATTATATTTAGTGTTAACTTTATTTTATTAGAGGTGTATAACAAGAGGTATTGACACAGCAAATCCCACCTTGCTTAGCTAGAATGTTTTCAAGAGCAACTTAGTAGTGCTTTGGTGGTCACTGTAATAACAGTCCAAGGAAAAGTATTCTTGGGGAAGCCAGGATGGCTCAGTGGGTTAAGTGCTCACTTTGCAGCCCCGGGGACTAAGGATCAAATCCCGGCCCCGGCCCGTGTGGACCCATTTGCTGAACTGGAGAGTGCCTCCAGTTCATTTCTCACCGAGGTGAGACCCCAGCCCAGTTCCTGCCCTGTGCAGCCACGCGCCCACCTGTGGAGTGAAACTATATGGAAAACCCAATGATGTACAACTATGGAGACTGTGCGGGCCCTTCCCCTTCTCTCTGTCTCTGTCTGTCTCTCTCCCCCTCTGTCAAAACAATAAAAATAAATCTTAAAAAAAAAAAAAATTCTTGAACATCTGTAATTTCATGGTTTCTTATATGAGAAATGTGTAGTAGACCTTAGTGATCATTTCAAAATACTGAGCAGTCATTACCAGAGTGGTCTTTTGATAACATTGAGCTATGCAAAACAAAGATTTATAATAGCAAAAAGTTTTATAATAACAAAAATCTTAACACCAGTTTGAAGATTTGAACCAAGAGGCAATACCTGTGGGCAGTTAGCCAAAGTCTTAAATAACCATCAGGTGCTAGTGGGTATTGTATTTAATCATTTGGCTTGTGCTAAATCTGGTACCTTTATTGAGGCTGACATCACCAGATGTTAAATATCCAAGAGTTAATATATCTTTAAGTTTAGTCACATGTGGATTAGTTAAGAGTACCTGAAGTTTTGGATTTTAGAGTGTCAAGAGCCTTCTCTGTGAATCTCTCTGAAGATGAAACATCTTTGTAAAAGCAGCAGAGTAACAGTGCCCCTAAAGAATAAAAGACTTAAAAATGGCCATGGTTAGAGTTCATATACATACATCTTAAGATCCCTCCTCTATCAACCTTCTGTATATACAAACCTATAACTTACATATATCATTCCGTTTTTGCCCTGTCTTTTCTCTCCTTATTTTGAAGCAATTATTTTATTCTAGAACAAAATTATTTTCCTTTTTCTTCATCAACCCATGTCTTTTTATTCTTTATCTGCAGACCCGTGTCCTTTTATCCTTTATCTACCAACACTTTTTTTTTTGAGTAAAAAAAAGTTTTATTGATGGGGAAGTTGTCAATGAGAAGATGGGAGCTGTCAGTAGTTTCTTAAATCCATTGTAAGAGAGCCACAAGTTCAAGTGCCTTTCCTGCCAATGGGAAAGGAAGCGGGGCAGGGCATAAATACATTTTTTTCTCCTTTAGCAAAAGTGTATCCATTTTCCATACCGTCTTTCTACCAAAAATATATAAACTATTCTAAATATTGCATTTGGGGATCAACTTTGAGTTCCCAAAGGTGGCACATTTACATATAAGACAAACAAAGCAAACACCAATGTATACACAAGGAAGAAAATCCAACTCATATGGGACAGAAAGTAACGGGTAGCGAACACTATGATCCCTTACCCTCTAGCCCACCCAGAACACTATCTGTGACCCAGGGTTCCCTGACAACCAGACCAGAGACTGTCACCCAAGGATCTCTTGGATCATCACCAGGTGTTTTTCAGTCCCTCAGAGTTAAACCTAGGTTGGGCCCTGAATCTGGCATCCCGGAGACAGTTCCGGCCAGATCAACCTGATACCAAGTGTGCACCAGAAGTGAAGCTAACCTGACAACCCTATACCCATAAAGGGAATAGAATGCTAATTAAAGGGACCATAGGGGCTGACACACCCACCTCCCTTCCAAAGCGCTGAACGGAACAGGTTCAGGTGGCCACTGCACTTGGCTGTCGAGGTCAGACAAGTAGCCGTTCCAGTTCTATAGAAGTCAGCACCAGGTGGGTTCTATAGAACAGATCCCCGCCAGTGGGGTTGCAGGCAAGTAACCCCCAGATGTGCTGCCACTGCTGACTGCTTCACCCAGCGTCCACACCAGGCTGAGCGGGAGTTTCTTTAGGAGAGTTCCATCTGAGCCATCAGATTGTTATCGAACTCGAGGTTTGGGGTGGTGTTCTATTCAATAATGGTACGTGGTTGTCATCAGGTAGTTTTATTTACTTGCAGTTAAGTAAAGGAGAGGGGATTCACATCCAAAGTGTCCCCAAAGTGAGGCTTAGCCGTTGCTTATGTACACTGGCTAATTACATGTTGATTTCTTCTTTGCCTCAAGTTGAGTTCTTGGTCAAGCTCATGGTTACACTGTATCTGCAAAATACTGTGATATATTTTAACATCTAGCAAGAATAGCGTTTAGTAAGGACTGCCCAAACCTTGAGACTCTTGCTCTATCTAAAATTTCCTGCACTTGATCTGGTCACATGGCCTTTACATCTAATACTTGTTGCCTACTCTGCATTAGGCAAATATCGGAAGTGAGGACCAGTGGTGAATAAAACATACAGTTGTTGCTATCAGCATTTAGAGTCTGACAAGTGAGTTTGTCTTGGGACAGCACCTCTCTGTGTTAAAAATACAAAATAAGCTTTATAATGACCTAAGTTATATTAAGGTTCACCAGGGACCTGAATTTTCCATGCTTGAATTTGCATATGATAATGAACAATATACTAAAGGTGGGTTCTAAGTGGGAAGGGCCTTTTATGTTAGTCTACATCAGTGCAAAGAAACATGTCACCCAATGGCATTGTGCATAACACTCTTCTCACCTTTTGGGTTTACGTTGGAAGTTATTTATTTTATAAAAATTTATAATGTTCGCTAAGTTAGAATCCCTGCACAAAGGAGCTTTTACTCTATTGAAACTGTAACCAGTGCTGGAGAGGTAGTTACTAATGTCATCCACATTTTATGCATGTGGAAGCTCAGGCTTGTCAAAGATAGGACTTGCCCAAGGCCATGTGTTTGCAGTGTGGAACGAGGGCTCAGCACCAGGTCTGACTCCAAAGCCTTTTTCCATGTTCTGATTGTGAAACTTGTTGAGCTGTTAGAACAAGTTCTCTGGTGTAGTTAAAACACTTTGACTTTTTATTTAAAATTTATTTATGAAATATTGGTTAGAACAAAGTATAGGCAGTTAAGTATTTTTTAAAATCTCAGAACATGTTCAGTTTCTCATGAATTACCTCCCTTGTTCTCTCATCAGCTTTTATTGAGGTATAATTTACATACAGTAATTTGCCCTCATTATTGTGCACAATCTCATGAGTTTTGACTGATATATAGACCTATGGAACCACCACCACAGTTGACATAGGGAACATTTCAGTCCCATCCAGGAATTTTCTCTTGGTAATCACTTGTAGACCTTCTCTTCCCCACCTTGGCTCCTGGGAAACCACTCATATGTTTTCTGTCACTACATGAGTTTATATTTTCTAGAATTTTCATATAAAGGGAAGCTTATTGTTTGCACTCTTGGGTCTATCTGCTTTCACTCGGCTTAACAATTTTTGAGATTTATTCACATTGTCATGTGCATTGATAGCTTATTCCTTTTTATCCCGACTAATAGTCAACTGTGTGAATCTACCATTTATTATTTATTCATTCACCTGTGCTGAACATTTGGATTGTTTCTGGTTTGCAGCTCTTATGAAAAAAGCTGCTATAGCCATTCATGTGTAAGTCTTTAATTTTTATTTCTATTAGAGTTCAGTTGCTGAGTTGTATGGCAGTTCTTTGCTTAGCCTTCTAAGTAGGCTGACTAGATGTACTGTTGCAAATGGGACATAAAACAACAGTACTATCTCGTTTGAAACTGTATATAATTAGCCTATTGACACTTTGAATTTAGCTCAGTGAGACTAGGCTGGCCAGATGTACTGTATTAAACAGGGCAGAAAGCAATGGTACTGCCCCATTTCAAATAGTACATATGGTCAGCCTACTTATAAGAAACTGCAAGGGGAAGCTGGGATGGCTCAGCATGCGCTCGCTTTGCAGCCCCGGGGATCGAATCCCAGCCCCAGCCCCTGTGGACCCATATGCTGAACTGGGGTGTGCTTCCCCTGTGGGAGGCCTCCCGCCAGCCCAGTTCCCACCTTGCATGGCCCCCGCCCACCTGTATGGAACGAAACCAGGTCAAAAACTGATGATGTACAACTATGGAGACTGCTCTGGCCCTCCCCCCTTTTCTCTGTCTCTGTCTTGTCAAAAACAATAAACTAAATCTTAAAAAAAAAAAAGAAAAAGAAAGTGCTAAACAAATTTCCAAAGCCATTCTACCATTTGTATTAGTTTCCAGGGCTGCTGAAACAAGTTACCACTAACTTGGTGTCTTAAAACAACAGCAAAAAGATTTTGACCCACTTTATTGTGATACTCGTTTTATTGCCATTGTCTGGAGGTAAACCTGTAGTGTCCGTCAGGTATGTGTGTACACATGAACAATTATTGTTTTTATGAACTGTTACAGTGTATGTTGGAGACATCAGTCCTCTTTACCCCTTAATACTTCAACATGTATTTCCTATGAACAACGACACTTAAAATATGAATATAGTCAATTGTCAATTTCAGAAAAAGTTGACATTGGTAATACTCTTATTTAATCTGAAGACTACATTTAAATTTTGTTAATTGTTCTAATAATGTATTTTATAGAATTTTTTTTCATGGTCTAGGTTCCAATCCAGTATCACACATCACCTTTAATGATTATGTCTCTGGTTTCTTTTAATCTCCTTTAATCGGGTTTCCTTTAATTAAGTTCCTCATCTTTTCCTTTTCTTTCAAGACATTGACATTTATGATGAGTACAGGTTATTTGTTTTATAGAATGTCCTTGTATTCTTATTTGTGACTTTTCCTTATGAGTAGATTAAGCATTTTTGTCATGTATATTTTTTTAGGAAATAGAAGAGTCATTAGAGATCACACATTTATAACTCATATTTATCCTGGCTGTAGATGTGTTTTACTTGGCCCAAACAAGCCATTTAAAAATACCTGGGGAAGCCAGGATGGCTCAGTGGATTAAGTGCTCACTTTGCAGCGCCGGGGACCAGGGATCTAATCCCGGCCCCGGCCCGTGCGGAACCATATGCTGAACTGGGAGCTCCCCCAGTTCAGTTCTCTCTCTGTCTCTGTCTCTGTCTCTGTCTCTGTCAAAAATAAAAATAAATAAAAATATAAAGATTTTAAAAATACCTGAATTATTTGCTAATATTTTAAAGTTGAGAGACTTCACATAAAAATCTGGACATCTGACTTTCTTGAAAAACTAGACAGTGTGGCAACACCGGGCATGCATTTCACTAAGTAAAGCTGATCAGTGGCTGCCCCTTTTGATGAGAAGAATACTTTCCATTTTGCTACACTCCAGTTTTGACCATTCAGTCAGAGTAGAGTGTGTACGAGGCAGACTGTTGGAGTTGAAGCCTCGCCTGTGGCTTGCTTGGCCCAGTGACTTCTCTGAATCTCAGTTTCCTGATCTGTGATCTTGGGGTGATATTTATGGTTGTGGGGAGGATTATGTGAGATGTATGTAAAGCACCTAGAACATTCCTGACACACAGTAAAAATAAATGTCATCGTTGTCATCATCATCTCTTTGGCATCATCACCACCTATCTGACCCCCATAGATTTTTAGTCTATATTCTGTAAACCCATACTGTCTGTCTAATTGGGCACTTTTCTCAATTGAGGTTCCACTAACCTCTCTCTCGTGTCCCAAGCCGTATACCACCTTTGGGAGATTTGAGGAAATAGTCAAAAACTGTTTTCTGTGTTCTGTGATTCTGATTAGGAACCTAGGTAAGTGCCAAGTAGTATACAGTGTTCCCTCGCCACTTCGCGCTTCATGGTTTGCGGCTTCAGTGCTTCGCGGGTTTCCCCAAAATATTCATCAAAAAATAAAAATGAAAATATACAACCCTGTCGGCAGCCACATGGCGGAAAGGAGCGTTGTTTCATGTGGATGCGCGCGAGAGAAGGCTCCCTGCATGTCAAACACAGAGATGAGCTGACTCAGAGTCCATCCCACGGGCTCTCATAAAGGCGCGGGATTGGTTTCCGGGGCCACATCGACCCATGAGAGCACGAGTGGGTTGATCCCTGTGAGGTGATTGTCTGCGCATCATCGCAGCCTCACCTCGCATCTTCTCTTGTTGTGTCTCGCCAGTCTTGTCCATGATGGTGACTGTCCCGCATACTATATTTTAGTGTTGTGTTGGCGATCACTTGTTTTGTTGAAGCGATCACTTGTTTTATTAATGAAGCCCTTATCATGCCGCCTAAGCGCTGTGCCCCTGCGAAAGCTTCCTCCGGGGCGCCCAAGAGGAAGAAGATGATGACCATCAGCGAAAAAGTGACACTTTTAGATAGGATCCAAGAGGGCAGAAGTGATGCATCTG